>JARQOD010011991.1:0-21269 GCA_033576555.1 Oophaga sylvatica | reverse complement strand
TTAAATTGTTTTAAGTCTAGGGGGGATGATAGTTTTTCGCACGACTTTTTAACTTTTTCTTTACCAACGTAAATTTGGGGAAAACGTTTATAGCCCACAATGCGGGGCTCCACGATTTTTACTTTATTTTTTGGCCGTGTTTTTAAAACACCGGAAATGTGCTACCCCAGGTGTCGTCGTCTTGTGTGTCGCTCCCCTTTTTGTCTAAAAGGGTTCATAGACTCGATAAATTTTACCCCCCAGAAGCTAAAAATTTTCCCTCAGGCCTGGGGGATTTTCAGTTTTCACGTTTTTTTTAAACCTGAAAAACAAAGTATGTAGGCCCTACCCATGTAAAATATTACGACTAGAGTACAGGCCGGGTTTTCGGTACGACTGGAGTCCGAAACCATATGTTAAAAAGTTGTACGGGGTATTAAAAAGTTTCCCCGTAATTTTTTTTTGAATGGAAAAAATCGTTCATGGTGGGTTCTTCCCAAAAATAGGCCGGGACCGCTCAACAGCCTTCTTTTATATCTATGGGGCTTAGCTCTTAAAAATAGGCCTGCGCTGCAAGAATGCTGCCACCCCAGGCAAACGGGGGTCATGTAGTAGCGCATACCGAAACATTGGCAATCCCACCCCTTTTGTGTTTTTTTGAAGCAACTCGCTAAAAATTTTCTAGTGTGTGCGGTGTTAAGGGACAGCACATGTTTTTGAATTTCGGGGTTTGGGTTTTTTTTCCATGGCTCCCTGGTTATAATGAAATGGCAGATAAGGTCACAAAAAGCGCTGCTCAGCGGTGTTGGTCACCAAAAGATGCTGGGGTGCATGATGGGGAAATTTTAAAAAAATGATTCGAGGACACCACCATCTTGAGATATGGTTTTTTTAATTTGACTTCATAGCACACCAGTTGTATTGGAGCCCTGCACTTGCATGTAACATCATTTATTGCATGTGATGGGGGAAATACTTTATTGATTACCTGCTTATTGGATACTTTAATCCTATATTAGTGCATATATGTCTGCCTATTGGGGGGTATTTGAGTTACATAATTTCATATATACGGACAAAAATATGGAGGTATTATTGTTTACCCCGGTTATCTATTATCGCTATAACATATAAAATATGGCGAGTCCTATTATATATTTTATTTTAATGTAGTTCATACCTTCGCATTTGGGTATTTTTCTTTCATACGATATCCCCTCTTTTTGGATTTTTTCCAGATAATGTATTTTTGACCCTTTAAAAAAAATTTGACTTTTCCCACACAAAAGAAAGGATCAAAGAACTTGTCCTGTGTGATACAACAAAAGATAAATTTCCTCTATGGTGCAGTAAAAATGTATAACTTTTCCCTTAACCAGTAGAAGAAAAAAAATTTTAGACTTCTAACACAACCCAGCCTTGTACACACCCTCAAATACTCCCTGCATTTGCCTATTTTTCTGCATGCTGTATATCCCACTCTTTTGGATTTTTATCCATGATAATGTATTTTAGACCTTAATAAAATTTGTATTTTATAGTGCAAAAGCTTCCTTTTCTTTTTTGAATTTTTTTTTAATTACAGTCTAGCATGTCACAATGCATCGACCTTCACTCATTCTCTCAATTGTCCTGTTTACATGCATTACTGGGTCCTTAAAATTTTTCTCTCCACAATGACAATTCATGTCAACAATGCCATAGATAGAAAAAATGGTCATGTCAACACTGCTGCTAATAGAGTGTCTCTGTACATACCTCTACCTGGTAATAAGTGATCTATCTGTGTATTCTCACATGAAACAATCACTATGTTTACTCCTGCAAAACATGTATTTTTCCGTATCATCTTTGTACATAAATAGTATACACTAGGTAATGGCCCCATCTTATGTCTGTATTCTCACATGAAACAGTTAAAAATAGCCCCAAAATAACAATTCTAATAATGCTTCCATCCTATGCCTGTATTCTCACATGAAACAGTTAAAAAAGCCCCAAAATACAATTCTAAGTAATGGCCCCCATCCTATGCCTGTATTCTCACATGAAACAGTTAAAAAATACTCCCAAAATAACAAATTTGTTGTGAATTTGTCATCACTAAGTAGTTCCTGTCACTAAACTTTGGAAACATATTTTTTTCCGTATCATCTTTGTACATAAATAGTATACACTAACTATTGTAACTAATAAAATAGCATCTGAGAGTCAGAAACACTTGCCATGTGCCAAAATAGGTCGGGACATGTTCCAACATGCCTCAATTTTTGTTGAATGTTTTAAAATCACATTCTTAGTGCAGGTTATGTTTGCTAGAAACCTTCGGTTTATGGTCACTGCTAGAAGCACACACATAAATGTGTTGGTTTTAAAAGATCCCACTGACTATACACAATGCAAAACTATTTACTGTTTGTAATTTCCAGCACCTGAATTACCGTAGCATCGACCTTCACTCATTCTGCCAAAAAGTTTCTCTCCACAATGACAATTCATGTCAACAATGCCAGTAATAGAAAAATATTTTAGACTTCTAACACAATCCATCCCTTGTACACACAGCTTGGTAATACGTTACCGATCTGTAACAAACCATGCCAAGATTCTTCTTAGTATACAATGAATGCTGAGATAAGTGTAGATACAGTGGCAGGCTATTTATAAGACTTCTAGCAAATGAATATATAAACTCTGAATAAAACTATAAGTTGAGCGTCATAATTCCAAATGTGTTATAAGGTGATACTTCAAATTAAATTGCCTTTGCAGCTGGGAGTTTTAAAACTTATAACCTGGATAATACTAAAAAAAAAACACCTTTTACCAGCTTGTATATCCTTCCACCACAGTAGTGCTTTACAGGCATTTACTGGGTCCTTAAAAGTTTCTTCCTGAGACTTATAAAATCAAGATCACTCTTTAATTCACTAAAAATCCTTATATACTAGTTTATACGAAGTCTGTATTTAACTAGAACTCCTTATACATTTACTGGGCCCTTAAAAGTTTCTCCCCAACAAAAAAGATCAAGATTCGCTCTTTAATTCACTAAAACAACACAGCCTAATCAAATCCACTGGATAAAATATCAATAGAGACAATAAATCACTTTGATTGAAATTCACAAATCCAGCAGCTCAGATTTCCCAGCCTGATCAAAGACCACACAGATCAAATCCCAGGAAGACTGATTAAATTATTGGGGGCGTGTCGCCTGTCAGATTGAGTTTGATGAGTTGTACAGTTCCTATACTACTTATGAGGTATCAGCGTACTCAGGAAAAATTGCACAACAACTTTTGAGGTCCAATTTCTCCTGTTACCATTGGGAAAATAAAAAAAAGCGGGCTAAAAAATCTTTTTGAGGAAAAAAATGATTTTTTTTTCTTTCACGGCTCTGCGTTTATAAATTTCTGTAAGCACTTTGGGGTTCAAAGTGCTCACCACACATCTAGATAAGTTCCTCAAGGGGTCTAGTTTCCAAAATGGTGTCACTTGCATGGGGTTTCTACTGTTTAAAGGCACATCAAGGGCTCTGCAAACACAACATGACGCCCGCAGAACATTCCATCAAAGTCTGCAATTACAAAATGGCGCTCCTTCCCTTCCAAGCTCTCCCATGCGCCCAAACAGGGTTTCCACCCACATATGAAGTATCAGCGTACTCAGGAAAAATTGCACAGCAACTTTTGGGGTCCAATTTCTCCTGTTACCCTTGGAAAAATAAAAAAATAGCGGGCTAAAGAATCATTTTTGAGGAAAAAAATGATTTTTTATTTTCACTGCTTACGTTATAAACTTCTGTGAAGCACTTGGGGGTTCAAAGTGCTTACCACACATCTAGATAAGTTCCTTAAGGGGTCTAGTTTCTAAAATGAGGTCACTTGTTGGGGGTTTTCACTGTTTAGACACATCAGGGCCTCTCTAAACGCGACATGGCACCCAGCCAATTCTGCATTGAAAAAGTCAAACGGCGCTCCTTGCCTTGCGACCTCTGCCGTGTGCCCAAAATGTGGTTTACCCCCACTTATGGGGTATCAGCGTATTCAAGAGAAATTGCACAACAATATTTATGGTTCTTTTTTCTTTAACACTTGTGAAAATAAAAAAAATTGGTTCCGAAGTAAAGTTTTTGCAAAAAAAGTTAAATGTTAATTGTTTCCTTCCACATTGCTTCAGTTCCTGTGAAGCACGTAAAGGGTTAATAAACTTCTTGAATGTGGTTTTGAGCCCCTTTGAGGGGTGCATTTTTTTAGAATGGTGTCACTTTTGGGTATTTTTCATATAGACCCTTCAAAGTGACTTCAAATGTGATGTGGTCCCTAAAAAAAAAAAATGGTGTTGTAAAAATGAGAAATCGCTGGTCAATTTTAACCCTTATAACTTCGTAACAAAAAAAATTTTGTTCCCAAAATTGTGCTGATGTAAAGTAGACGGGGTGGAAATGTTATTTATTAACCCCTTCATGACCCGGCCTATTTTGACCTTAAAGACCTTGCCATTTTTTGCAATTCTGACCAGTGTCCCTTATGAGGTAATAACTCAGGAACGCTTCAAGGGATCCTAGCGATTCGAGATTGTTTTTTTTCGTGACTATTGTTCTTTATGTTAGTGGTAAATTTAGGTCGATAATTTTTGCGTTTATTTGTGAAAAAAATGGAAATTTGGCGAAAATTTTGAAAATTTTGTAATTTTCAAATTTTTAATTTTTATTCTGTTAAACCAGAGAGTTATGTGACACAAAATATTAATAAATACATTTCCCACATGTCTACTTACATCACACAATTTTGGGAACACATTTTTTTTTGTTAGGAAGTTATAAGGGTTAAAATTTGACCACAATTTCTCATTTTTACAGCAAAATTTACAAAACCATTTTTTTTAGGGACCACCTCACATTTGAAGTCACTTTTGAGGGGGTCTATATGGGAGAAAATACCCAAAAGTGACACCATTATAAAACCTGCACCCATCAAAGTGCTCAAACCACATTCAAGAAGTTTATTAACCCTTCAGGTGCTTCACAGGAACTAAAGCAACGTGGGAAAGGGAAAAATGGACATTTTAATTTTTCCAACAAAAATTTTCTTTTAGCATCAATTTTTTCATTTTTACATGGGCAACAGGATAAAATGGATCCTAAAATTTGTTGGGCAATTTCTCCTGAGTACACAGATACCTCATATGTGGTCATAAACCACTTTTGGGCGCACGGCAGGGCTCAGAAGGAAGGAGCGCCATTTGACTTTTTGAATGGAAAATATGCTGGAATATTTAGCGGTTGCCATGTCGCATTTGGAGAGTCCCTGTGTGCCTAAACATTGGAGCTCCCCCCACAGTGACCCCATTTGGAAACAGACCCCCTAAGGAACTTATCTAGATGCATAGTGAGCACTTTGAACCCCCAGGTGCTTCACAAATTGATCCGTAAAAAAAGAAAGTACTTTTTTTTCACAAAAACTTTCTTTTAGCCTCAGTTTTTTCATTTTCACATGGGCAACAGTATAAATTGGATCCTAAAATTTGTTGGGAAATTTCTCCTGAGTACATAGATACCTCATATTTGGTCATAAACCACTGTTTGGGCGCACGGCAGGGCTCAGAAAGGAAGGAGCGCCATTTGACTTTTGAATGGAAAATTACTCCAATCGTTAGCGGACACCATGTCGTGTTTGGAGAGCCCCTGTGTGCCTAAAGTTTAGAGCTTCCCCCACAAATGACCCCATTTTGGAAACTAGACCCCCTAAGGAACTTATCTAGATGCAAAGTGAGCACTTTGAACCCCAGGTGCTTCACAAGAAGTTTATAACGCAGAGCCGTGAAAATAAAAAATCTTTTTTTTTTCAAAAAATGATTTTTTTTTTTAGCCCACTATTTTTTAATTTCACAATGGTTACAGGAGAAATTGGACCCTAAAGTTGTTGTCCAGTTTGTCCTGAGTACGCTAAGTACCCCATATGTGGAGGGGAACCATTGTTTGGGCACACGTCAGGGCTCGGAAGGGATGTAGTGACGCTTTGAAATGCCGACTTGATGGAATGGTCTGCGGGCATCTTGTTACGTTTGCAGAGCCCCTGATGTGCCTAAACAGTAGAAACCCCCCACAAGTGACCCCATTTTGTAAACTAGACCCCCAAAAGGAACTTTATCCAGATGTGTGGTGAGCACCTTGAACCCCCAAGTGCTTCACAGAAGTTTATAAATGCAGAGCCGTGAAAATAAAAAATCATTTTTATCCTCAAAAACTGAATTTTTTTAACCCGCAATTTTTTATTTTCACAAGGGTAACAGGAGAAATTGGACCACAAAAGTTGTTATACAGTTTGTCCTGAGTACACTGGTACCCCATATGTGGGGGAGAACCACTGTTCGGGCACACGTGGGGCTCGGAAGGGAAGTAGTAACGTTTTGAAATGCCGACTTTGATGGAATGGTCTGCGGGCGTCATGTTAGGTTTGCAGAGCCCCTGATGTGCCTAAACAGTAGAAACTCCCCACAAGTGACCCCATTTTGGAAACTAGACCCCGCAAAGAACTTATCTAGATGTATGGTGAGCACTTTGAACCCCCAAGGGCTACACAGCAGTTTTTATAACCCCGGCATGAAAATAAAAAAATCATAAATTTTTTCCACAATCAGGATCTTTTAGTCCCCAATTTTTTTTATTTTCCCAAGGGTAACAGGAGAAATTAGACCCCAAAAGTTGTTGTCCATTTTTCCTGAGTACACTGATACCCCATATGTGGGAAGAAAACTACTGTATGGGCGCACGTCGGGGCTCGGAAGGGAAGTAGTGACGTTTTGAAATGCCCACTTGATGGAATGGTCTGCGGGCGTCATGTTACGTTTGCAGAGCCCCTGAGTGCCTAAACTGTAGAAACTTCCCACAATTGACCCCATTTTGGAAACTAGACCCCCCAAATAACTTATCTAGATGTGGGAGTGAGCACTTTGAACCTCCAAGGGCTACACAGAAGTTTTATAACGCCCAGACATGAAAAAAAAAAATCATATTTTTCCACAACCATGATCTTTAGTCCCCAATTTTTTTTTTCCCAATGTTAACAGGGAATTTTGACCCCCAAAGTTGTTGTGCAATTTTCCAGAGTAACGCTGATACCCCATATGTGGGGGGTAAACACTGTTTGGGCATACGTCGGGCTTGGAATAAAAGGGAGCACTGTTTGACTTTTGACGCAAAATTTTCAGTAATCAATGGTGGCGCCATGTCGCGTATGGAGACCCCCTGATGTGCCTAAATAGTGGAAACCCCTCAATTCTAACCCCAACCCTAACCCCTGCACACTCCTAACCCTAATACAAACCATAACCATAACCCTAACCCCAACACACCCCTAGCCCTAATCCCAACTCTAACCATAAACCTAACCACAAGCCTAACCCTAATCCCAACCCTAACCCCTGCACACCCCTAACACTTATCCTATCTCTAACCCTAACCACAAACCTAACCCTAATTCCAACCCTAACCCTAATTCCAACCCTAACCCAAATTCCAACCCTACCCCAAATTCCAACCGTAACCCAAATTCTAACCGTAACCTTAATTCTAACCCTAACCCTAAGGCTGGGTTCATATTGCGTTTTACCAGCCCGTTCAACACGTAGCGTTGACCGGCTGGTAATGGTAAAGCATAACGCGATCGCGTTATGCTATACCCGCTAGCGCAGATGAATCATCAGATGATTCATCTGTGCTAGCGGTGACGGAGCCCAGACGCTGCGGGCCCGTTCCCGAGGCTCCGTCACTGAATGCGGCACGTCGCGAACGCATGCCGCTTTACGGCAGCATTGCGATGCGCACACAAATGGGGTGAATGGCAGCGTTAACGGACTGCGTTACACCGCATTATACAGCGTGAAACGCAGCCCATCTAACGGCCTGCCATAAGCAATATGAACCCAGCCTAACCCTAACCCTGAGGCCCCGTGCACACGTTGCGGATTCACTTGCGGATTTTTCTAAAATCCGCAGGTAAAATGAACCTTTTACCTGCGAATTTAGCGCGGATTTGCTGCGGTTTTTCCCTGCGGTTTTACAACTATAATGGAATAGGTGTAAAACCGCTGCGGAATCCGCACAAAGAATTGACATGCTGCGGATTTAAAACCGCAGCAAATCCGCGCTGAAAAATCCGCAGCATGTGCACAGCATTTTTTTTTTACCATTTATTTGCATTGTACTGTACATGGTTTCTGATCTGCTGTGGATCTGCAGCGCCAAATCAGCTGCGGATCCGCAGCAAAATCTCCGCTGCGGATCGCAGCAAAATCCGGTGCTGATCAGCACAAAATCCGCTGCGGATCCCCAGCAAAATCAGCTGCGGGTCCGCAGCAAAATCCGCTACGGATCAGAGGCGAAATCCGCTGCGGATCAGCAGCGAAATCCGCTGCGGATCAGCAGCGAAATCCGCTGCGGATCCCCAGCGAAATAAGCTGCGGATCAGAGGCAAAATCCGCTGCGGATCAGCAGCTAAATCCACTGCGGATCAGCAGCAAAATCCGCTGCGGATCCCAGCGAATCAGCTGCGGATTTAGCAGTGAAATCCGCTGCGGATACGCAGCGAAATCCGCTGCGGATCCGCAGCAAAATCCCGTCCTGATCAGCAGCAAAATCCGCTGCGGATCCCCAGCAAAAATCAGCTGCGGGTCCCCCAGCAAAATTCGCTACGGATCAGAGGCGAAATCCGCTGCGGATCAGCAGCGAAATCCGTCGGATCAGCAGCGAAATCCGCTGCGGATCCCCAGCGAAATAAGCTGCGGATCCGCAGCAAAATCCGCTGCGGATCAGAGGCAAAATCCGCTGCGGATCAGCAGCTAAATCCACTGCGGATCAGCAGCAAAATCCGCTGCGGATCCCCAGCGAAATCAGCTGCGGATCAGCAGTGAAATCCGCTGCGGATACGCAGCGAAATCCGCTGCGGATACGCAGCAAAATCCGGTGCTGATTACAGCAAAATCCGCTGCGGATCCCCAGCAAAATCAGCTGCGGATCCGCAGCAAAATCCCCCTGCGGATCAGCAGCTAAATCCGCTGCGGATCAGCTGCGAAATCCGCAATGTGTGGACAGGGCCTAAAAGGAAATCCGTGTGGATCCCCAGCGAAATCAGCTGCGGATCAGCAGTGAAATTCGGCGGATACGCAGCAAAATCGGTGCTGATTAGCAGCAAAATCCGCTGCGGATCCCCAGCAAACTCAGCTGCGGATCCGCAGCAAAATCCGCTGCGGATCAGCAGCTAAATCCGCAACGTGTGGACAGGGCCTAAAAGGAAAAAAAAAAATTCTTTATTTTAATTTTTTGTCCCTACCTATGACGGGGGGGTTTCATTTACTTTTATTTGATCACTGTGAGAGTTTATCACAGTGATCAAAATAAATTGTACTTTGAAATTTTCCAATATGGCGGCGCCCATGAAGAGTCCCGGGCGGACCCGGGACGGATCAAGAGGCCGCAGAAGACCGATGGAGGTGAGGACAGGCGTGGGGGGGCGATCGGAGGGCGGGGGGGAGCGGAGCACACCGGGGGGGAGAGGATCGAGCGGCGCAGATGATAGTAACGGCGGTGATCACCACCGTTACTCGGGTGGGGAGGGTGGGAACACAGTGTCCAGCCATGGCTGATGCTATTGCAGCATCGGCCAGGGCTGGGTTGTAATTTTCACCACTTTTCAGTGGTGAAATATTATATAACGCTCTGATTGGCTGTTTCACTTTTAACAGCCAATCAGAGCGATCGTAACCATGTGGGGGTTAAGCCACCCCCACTGTTGTGATGCGCAAGGGGTCCTGTGCCTGCGGGTCGGGTGACCTCTCAGTGACCCGGTCACCCGACCCGCAGGAACATGATTATAGCATGAGCCAACGTTGGTGTCATGGGTCGGATGGCACAGGTTTTCCATGACGCCAACGTAGGCGTCATGGGTCGGGAAGGGGTTAAGAAATTTGTGTGACATATCTCTCTGATTTAAGGCATAAAAACTTAAATTTTGAAAATTGCTAAATTTTCAACATTTTCGCCATATTCTGCTTTTTTCATAAATAAAAGCAAGTCATATAAATTTTTTTTTCCCAATAACGTGAAGTTCAATATGTCACAAAAAACAATCTCAGATTCAGCTGGATTCGTTAAAGCTTCCAGAGTTATAACCTCATAAAGTGACAGTGGTCAGAAATGTAAAAATTGGCCCGGTCATTAAGCTGCAAAATGGTTCTATCACTAAGCGGTTAATCCTTTCGCCCAGAAGACTATTTTCACCTTCCTGAACACGCCAATTTTACAATTTTTACCACTCTCACTTTATGAGGTCATACTTCAAGAAAGCGTTCATGGATCCCACTGATTCTGTGATTGTTTTCTTCTGACATATTGTACTTCATGATAGTGGTAAAATTTCTTTGATATGTTTTGCGTTTATTTGTGAAGAAACATAAATTTGAGAACGCTTTGAAAATTTTGCAATTTTTTAAAACTTTAAATTTTTATGCCCTAAATCAGATCATATTGCACAAAAGTTTAATAAATAACATATCCCACATGTCTAATTTACATCAGCACAATTTTTGAAACAAAACAAAAAATATTAGGAAATTATAAATAATAAAAGTTGACCGTGATTTCCCATTTTTACAACAAAATTTGCAAAACCTTTTTTTTTAGGGACCACCTTACATTTGAAGTGTTTTGAGGGGTCTATATGACATAAAATACCCAAAAGTGACACCATTATAAAAAACTGCACCCCTCAAGGTACTCAAAACCACATTCAATAAGTTTTCTTCGGGTTTCTTTACATGAATTTTTGGAATGTGGAAGGAAAAAAATAAACAGTTTACTTTTCTTTCACAAAAATTTTCCTTTAGACCTAAAAACCTATCAACAGATGTGAAGAATTGGTTTTTTTATTTTTTATGCTGTTCCTTGTGCGTGGTAAGTGATTAGGCGACTTTATTCTTTGGGTCGGTGCGATTACAGCGATACCATATTTTATCGAATAACGTGTTTTTTGTTTGGCTGCTGTCACACACTATAAAACGTTTTTTATTGCGAAAACTAGTTTTTGTTTTCACCATATTTTGAGAGCTATAATTTTTCCATATTTTGGCCGGCAGAGTCTTGCTATGGCTTATTTTTTGCTGGACAAGCTGACGTTTTTATTGGCACCATTTTTGGGCACATGACATTTTTTGATCGCTTTCTAATTCTGATTTTGGGGAGACAAAATGAACAAAAACCAGCAATTCAGGAATGCTTTTTTTTTTTTTTTAATGCTGTTCTGAATGTGGTAAAATTGGTAAGGCAGCTTTATCTCGGGTCAGTACGATTACAGCGATACTCAATTCATTTCCTTTTTTATGTTTCGGCCTTTTTCACAAAAAACTATTTTATAGTAAAAATAATATTTTTGCATTGCTTTATTCTAGAGCTATAAAATTTTTTATTTTCTGCTGATAGAGCTATTTGCAGCTTATTATTTGTGGGACAAGATGACCTTTTCCGTGGTACCATTTTAACTTACATTCGTCTTTTTGATCCTGTTTTATTCCACATTTTGTTCGGCAGCATGATGATAAAGCATTGTTTTTTGCTACGTTTTTATTTAATTTTTCTACGGTGTTACTGAAGGGTTAAATAGTGGGACAGTTTTATAGAGTGGGTCGTTAAATGAGGCGATACCAAATATGATTACTTTTATTGTTTATTTTTTTATTACATAAATAAATGTTTTATTGGGAAAATATTTTTTCTTATTGGGGATTTTTTAAAAAAAAAAATTTGTACACTTTTTTAATATATATATTGTAGCCTTTTCCAGGGATATAGCTCTAGGATCGCTGTCTGGGTAGACAGAATGGCACAAAACACGTTCATTCAGACGCAGTTCTGGTGTAAAACTGGCCGCAACCAGCTTTATTAAAGTCCACAGCAAACAGATTAAAATAAAGCATAAACAGAAACCTAGGCTTGTCAGCCACTAATTACACATAGATAGATTGCCCTGTCTATCCGGGTCCCGGCTCTACCAGCCTGACCCAAAACAACACAATGATATATGGTACCAGTATGAGTTTCACAGATACTCCTCCTTGTGTCCTGAAGGCACCTTCCATGTTCCAGACTGAGAGAGATTCCACTCCTTTCAGCCGCTATTCACACGGATTCGCACTGAGACTACTCCTGTGTCCAGGGTACTTCCTGCACCCAGACTGAGATAGCTCACACTCCTGGAGACACCTTCTGGCCTGGACCCCTGTCCAGACTGAATGAGCTCCCACTCCTGGAGACCGCTTCTTTGCCGGGACACCTCCTGTGTGTCCAGACTAAGCGCCTCTCTGACTGTGTTCCAACACACCTTCTTCTGGTCTCTATTAACACCTGAGTAATTTCAGGCTTGTTGCTGCAAGTGTGTGCTGAATGTGAGGTGTAGTGACCTTTCTCTACCACTAGGTTTACAAAGCCACACATTTCCCCTTATACCTAGGTGAAATGTACACCCCATTCATCACATATTCACTCACTGTCTCAGTCATGGCCCTCTCAGCTTCATCTTCACCACTGTCATTTGTATCTTCACCTGAGTCATAGCCAACAATCAGCTTTTCTCTTCATCTGAAGCATCCGTACTAAACCCTGTACCCTCCCAGGCCTATGCTCTCTGCGGGCCTCGGTATCCTGCACAGTTTCATCTTGACCTTAGGGCCTGGCTCAGTTTTCGATTATGCCTGGCCAAGAAGTACGACCCGGCACATTAGAACACTCTGCTGACCCTTCTCAGAAACTCACGTACCTCCTGTCCCTGGTGCACTGACCATGTGTCACCAATAGAGTTGAGCGATACTTTCCGATATCCTAAAGTATCGGAATCGAAATGGTATCGCCGATATCACTAAAATATTGGCGATACCCGATACCGATACCGGAAGTCCCATGTAAGTCTATGGGAACAAAATATCGCAACTAAAAAAACCCATTCTTCCTTGTAAACACTAAATATACACACATAGAATACATATATATATTAAACAATGCATTTTGACATATATATATACATAATTATAGTTTATACACTTCACATAGTAAAATACCCTCAATTCAATTCCGGTAAAGCCGGCTTCATGAAAAGACAAACACCCGACATGAAATGACATTGGGTTACATAGGGTTTAACCATGTCTTTTCATGTCTTTGCTATCTGATTTGCACAAACAATTAAACGACTATTGTGCAAAATTTCACCTGTAGGGTTAATTAAAGGTGTAAATTCGTTGTAAAAAAAAACGGACTTTTTTTGCTACGAATTTACCCCCTTTAATTAACCCCTACAGGTGTGAAATTTTGCACACATAGTCTATTTAATTGTTTGTGCAAATTAGGCTGGAGTCACACACAACCACAAAAAATCGGTCCGTTTTAGACGGCGAAATCGGATCAAAATAAAAACACCACACCTTCTGGCATCCGATTTTCCTTCAAAGATGGATTTAATCGCTGGTGTTACCTTGTAACATCCATTTTCATCCGACTTGCGGTTTTCTCGCGGCTTGCAAAACTGAATATAATGGATCCAAAAGAATTGTATTTAAATGCCAAAGAAAGAATAGTTATATACACATATATATATATATAATATATATATATATATATTATGTCATTGGGGACATAAATTTATAATACATAATTTATATTTTCTTACACTTCTACATACTGTTATAGCCGCAATTCAATTCCGGCTTCATGAAATCACAGAAGCCGACATGAAATGAACATTGTTTCCCACATTTAACCATGTAATTTCATGTATTTTTATTAGTTTGAAACTACAATTAATGAGTATATGTGTGCTAAATTCAGACATTGGGGTTTATTAAAGGTTAAATTCGTTAAAAAAAAATGCGTGGCTCCCGCGTATTTTCTCCCCAGACAGACAAAGCAAGCGAGTGGGGCAGAAATAATAGCCTAGGGAGGGTAATTTTTTTTTTGCCCCCCTGGCTACTAACCTGCCCCCCAGACACCCAAAGGGCAAATCATAATTAGATTGCCCTTTCTGGCATTTGCCCTCTATTCCCTTGCCCTGTACGGGGCAATGGGTTAAAAAGGGGTTAAAATGACCTTGCAATTGAAGGTCACTTTAAGCCGGTTAATAATTGAAGCTGTCAATTAGGCAACATCAATTAATAATCCTATTTTATGAAAGAAAAAATCAAACACACCCCCAAATTTAAAAAAAATAAGTTTAATTAAATAATCACCAGTTTTGACCTATTTTATTTTCCTGCTAAAACCATTTCCTGTAATAAAAATAAAATAAAAAAGCAAAATTATACTTACCAATCCATGTACATCAGTCCCACGTGTAATCCATCAGAAAGGGTTAACAGGTTAAAAAGGTCGCGAAGCTAATAACTGTCTCAGACCTGTTCCCTGAAAAGAATAATTCCTCTCCCAGCGAAAGTGAGGAATGATCATGAATGGAGTTAATTATTTCTTGCCAATTTAACTGTATTACCTGACCTAAAGGGAAATGGACCAATCAATTAAGCTTCATTCGAAACACATCCCCCGTCGCCAGGAGAGGAATTATTATTCTGAGCTTTGAGCTGAGCTGCAGGATTACTTTGCACTGCTTGGCTCAAGCTAGTTTTAAACCCTTTTTGAAGGTTACAGCGTGGGCGTGACAGATCGGCGAATAGGTAAGAAAAATGTTTTTTATTTCTTTTTTTTTATTTAGGAGATCAATGGCTTCGCACGGATTTAGTGTAAATAAAATATGGTCAAAAAAATGGTTTTTATTTCATTAAAATTATTTATTTTAAAGTGTGTGTGTTTTTTTTTTTACTTCAATGGATTAATAATTATGTTGTCTAATGACAGCTATCAATCTTAACCTGCCTTAAGGTCACCTTTCAATTGCAAGGGCAGTAAGGTAGATTAACCCATTCGCCACCGCTACAGGGCAATGGGAATAGACGGGCAAAGTGCCAAAAGGGCGAATCTAATTATGTTTGCCCTTTCTGGGGTTTTGGGGGCAGATGTTAGTAGCCAGGGGGGCACAAAAAAATGCACCCTCCCTGGGCTATTATTATCTGCCCCCACTCGCTTTTTCTTTGTTTTGTCTGGGTGGAGAAAATACAGCGGGAGCCCCGCATTTTTTTTTCAACGAATTACACCTTTAATTACCCCCAAGTCGAAATTTGCACAAATACACTCATGTAATTGTAAGTTTCAACATAAAAAAATACAGAAATTACATGGTTAAATGTGTGGAAAAATGTATCATTTCATGTCGGCTTCTTATTTCACAAAACCCGGCAATTGAATTAGCGGGCTATTACAGTATGTAGAAGTCTAGGAACATAAAAAATGTATTTTACATGTCACAATGACATGTATATATATATGTATGGTTTATTTAATATCTATTCTTCAGTCCTTTATTAAAGCTGTCTTGTGATTTTACAGTATAGGCGGGGATGAATTGCCGGCTTTTCTAAAGGAACCGATGCGATTTCATCGCAAGCCCAGTGTGGTCCGTTTGTAATCAGATTTTTCATCGCTCCCATAGACTTGATTGGCGATTGTCGACCGCAACGGTGACAATCGCAGCATGCTGCGATTGACCGGACTTAAAACGGACCACAAAAAAATCTGATACTGGGACTGCTCCATAATTAACATGGCCCCGACGCAATGCGTTTTTTCATCGCATTGCAGTCGTCCGATTTTGTCGCCAGTGTGACTCCGGCCTTAGTACAAAGGACATGAAAAAAAACATGGGTTAACCCTATGTACCCCCAAGTGTCATTTCATTCACCCGACATGAAATGAAACTTGGTGTACATAGGGTTAACCATTCTTTTTCAGCCTTTGCTATTAATTTGCACAAACAATTAAATCAGACTATGTGTGCAAAATTTCCACCCTGTAGGGGTTAAATTAAAGGTGTAAATCGTTGTAAAAAAAACGGACTTTTTTGCTACGAATTTACCCTTTAATTAACCCCTACAAGGGTGAAATTTTGCCACAAGTCTGATTTATTGTTTGTGCAAATTAGATAGCAAGGAATGAAAGAAGGTTAACCTATGTACACCAAGTGTTTTCATGTGGGTTCGATTTTCAAAAAGCCGGCAATTGAATTACGGTATTATACTTGTAGAAATGTAGAACTAAAAATATAAATATATATATAAATTGTCACAAATTCAATGACTGTATAATAAAGAGGTGTAAAATTGCTGAAAAAAATGCGTGGTCCCGCCCTATTTTCGCAACCAGAAGAAAACCAGTGAGGGGGGCAGATAATAATTCCCAAGGGGACCATTTTATTTTTCCCCCCCGCTACTAACATCCCCCCAGACACCCCAGGAAAGACAAATCTATAATTAATTCGCCCTTTTTGGCACTTTGCCCGTCTATTCCCATTGCCCTGTGCGGGGGAATGGGTTAAATGGGGTTAAAGCCACCTTGCTATTGAAAGGTGACCTTAAGCCAGGTTAAAATTGAAGCTTCAATTAGACAACTTCAATTATTAATCCTATTGCTAAAAAAAAAATAAAACACACACATTTTAAAAATTAAAAATCATTTTAATAAATAAAGACAATTTTTTGACCATCTTTTATTTTCTGCAAAAACCTTTCCTGTAATAAAAATAAAAAAAAAAGCAAAATTTTTTACCTATCCCAGCACAGTCAGGCCCCCACGGTGTAATCCTTAAAAAGGGTTAATGTTTATGCAGGGACCAGCTAATGCTGCGCCTCACGTAAACCCCAATGAATGAGTTTCCTCTCCTGCCTACAGGAGAGTAAAAGGGGTGGGTGTCACATAACGATACACCAGCTCCCGACAACGAACACTTGTCAGGATCGCGGGTATCGCTACATAGCTGTGAGCTGCCAAACAGGCAGCTCAGGCGCGACTGGGACCGCGACACTGCGGGTAACATCGCTTAAGGGCCCGCTAATAGCGATATCGCTACCGGGGGGGGGGGGGGGGGATCGCGCTGATCACTAGTTTTTGTGACGCACAGCGACTCACCAGCGATATCGCGTGGTGAACATTCGCGACATCACCCCCGCCGGGTATCGCTGTCGTCGAGAAATTCAGGACCTTTTTTGATCGCTTTTTCCCTCTACAGGGGCCCATCGTGCTGTGACAGCGGGGACCAGCGTCCGCTGGTAACCAAGGTACACAGCGGTTTCCAGGCACCGCGCAGCGCTTGGAAACCCGCTGTGTACCTTGGTACCAGCTCCCTGCATCAGGGGCGCTGGTATCCAAGGTACACAGCGGTTTCTAGGACGCCCCGCGCCTGGAAACCCGCTGGTACCTTGGTTACCAGGGATCGTGGTCTCCCGCCTGTCAACGCACGAATGTGGCCTGTCACGGGAAACCAGCGTCAAAGGTCCTGACATTTCAGCGACGATCAGCGATACCCGGCAGGGGGGTGATCGCGCTGAATGTCACACACGCGTATCGCTGGTGAGCTTGCTGCTGCGTCACAAAACTAGTGACTCAGCAGCGATTCGGAGCGAATCGCTATGTGAGAGGGCCCTTAAGTGGAAGCTTAATTGATTGCTTTTTTTCCACTTTACTTCAGGTCAGCCAGGGACACAATCATGGAGGGCAGAGGGAACTTTAACAAAAATAAAGGGGTTCCTCGAAAAAAAAATGGGTGGGGTTCCCCCCCTTTTTTGTTAACCACCGTGAAGCAGCCGCGAGGCCCTGGATTTTCAGGCTGTTAAGGAGCCAAGATCCATGCCCTTGCCGCCTGATAATACCAGGCCCCGCATCTGTAACTTGGCTGATTAACAAAAATAGGGGATCCCCTCAAAAAAATTGGGCGTGGGGTCCCCCCCTATTTTTGTTAAACCGCCAGATGAAGAAAACCGCTGAGGCCTGGATTTTCAGGCGTTAAGAGCCAAGATCCAGGACCTTGCCACCCGAAAAACCAGCCACAGCAGTCTGTATATTTGGCTGATTAACAAAAAATAGGGGATCCCCCTCGAAAAAAATTGGCGGGGGGTCCCCCCCCCTTTTTTTAACCAGCCAGTGAAGAAAACCGCTGAGGGCCTGGATTTTCAGGCTGTTAAGGATTCAAGATCCATGGACCTTGCCAGCCTGATAAACCAGGCCACACCTGATATCTTGGTGATTAACAAAAATAGGGGATCCCCCTCGAAAAAAATTGGCGTGGGGTCCCCCCAATTTTTTTAACCGCCAATAAGCAACCGTGGGCCTGGATTTTCAGGCTGTAAGGAAGCCAAATCCATGGACCTTGCCACCTGATAATACCAGGCCACAGCAGTCTGCTATCTTGGCTGATTAACAAAAATAGGGGATCCCCTCGAAAAAAATTTTGGGGTGGGGGTCCCCCCTATTTTTGTTAACCCACCAATGAACAACCGTGAGGTGGTTTTTCAGGTGGTAAGGATCCAATATCCATGGACCTTGCAAGCCTGAAATACCAGGCCACAGCAGTCTGCTTAGCTTGGCTGGTTAACAAAAAAGGGGATCCCCTCGAAAAAAAAACGGCGTGGGGTCCCCCTTTTTTGTTAACCAGCCAATTTAAAATGCAGATGCTGGGGCCCCGGTTTTAAAAGATGTCAAGGGGCCCAGGTTTTTTGGCCCTCACGCCTGAAAATACCAGCTACAGCAGCCCCAATTTGGGCCATCAAAAGATGGCCAATTGTGGCACTTTACCCGGCTTTCCCACTTCCCTGTAGCGGGGCCGCGGGGTAATAAGGGGTTAGTCACCGTTGATTGCCGGTGACAATAAGCCCGGTTAATAATGGAGAGGTGTCAATAAACACCGTCCATTATTATCCCAAAGTTATTAAATGTAAAAAAAAAAGACACACAAGAAAAAAGTCTTTTAATGAAATAAAAAAGACAACACAGTTTTTCATTTCTTTATTCTCTCTCATTCCTGCGAGGCCATCGATCTCCTGAAAAAAAAAGAAAAAAAACAAACCAACATTTAACCACCTTTCCCGACGCAGTCCATAACGTATCCCACGACGATCCACTCTGCTAAATCGCAAAGAAGCAGAGCCTGTCATTGAAAAGCAGCACAGCTATTACCCTGCTTCCCCGGCGGGCGTCTCGGGACGACTGCTTTACGGCCGCGATTACCCGCAGTCACTGCAGTTATCGCGGGAAACTGCATTGACCCCGGGGGAAAGAAGATGGCGGCCTTGAAGCAGTGAGGACGTGACCGCCGGGATTTCTGCCGGGTTGGGCCGCTGCCCTCCTCAGACCCGACCGACGGACACGACAGGACAGTGACAATCCCCGATTTCCGGTATCCGAAAAGGGGACGAAATATGGAACTGGAATCGGAATTCCGTCAGCTAAATCGGCCGTACCCGATTTTGCAGTATCGGAATGCTCAACACTTCACCAACTATCCACAGAAGGTATAGGGGGTTTTTCTTTTTTTTTTCTCCAGTTCCCCTCCTTCGCTCTTTGGCAGGGCAGCCCAAAAGCCCACCGTCAGTCCTACACTCTACTTCTTCTACATCACTTTGGTCTCCAATATTCCTTTATTCCGCTTTCAAGTTCTCCTTGATAGCGGATCTTATACCGAACCCCGCCGGATTCTTCTCTTCCACCCGTTCTGACCCATCGGGCTCCCGGTGTCTGTAGCGGCAACGGAGTGACACATCGCTTTCCATTTGTTGGGACGTGGCTCCGATGTAGCCTCCCTAAAGTGCGCTTGACTCACCAACCCACCCGATGTCTCAAAATTCATCTTGTGACTTATCCAATCCTTGGTATCACTCGGAACCGCGGGCTCCGGGCGCCGAACTTTCCACCCGGAGGTTTACGAGTTGCAGCTACTTGAGGCTCTGGTTTGGTGCTACCACTTCATGGCTTTTTCCACCTCTGCACATCCCTTCTGAGTCCTTGCATGATGCAAACCAACCACACACGAAACTTCTCATCTTCAACGATCCACTTTGCTTGTTCAGTTTAGATCCTGCCTTTAAAGCTCAGCTCTCCTCCTTTCACTTACTTCCCAGGGAAACCGGCCAACTGTTAAAACATCTTCAGATGCCATCTTCTTTGGCTGTAAGGTCCATCAGCTTTCTTCTCAGGACCTCAACCCCTCTGCTACCATGCCTTCCTCTTTGCATGGTGCTTTATGTCATAGGATTCAACCACTATCTGACCCCTTTTTCTCAGCCACATTTGGCTCACGTCGGGCTAAACACTTCATTTTTCATTCACATCCTGCTCACTGTCAGGCTATAACTTATTTTTCATTCAACCTGCTCACTGTCGTTTATACAATTCATTTCATTCATACCTGTCACTGTCGGGTTTACAATTCTTTTCATTCAATCCTGCTCACTGTCAGGGTTAAACAATTCTTTTCATTCACATTTTCTGGAACTTAGTTTAAATTATCCAAACATTAACTTCACCTCTTTCCCAAGTAATGGATATGTACAACCCCAGCATATATTATAAAGCTCAGGTACTAGGAGCTGTCACGACCTCTCCCTGGACTTCTTGTCCCTATACAATAGGCTATTCCATGGCAGCATGAGAAACCTCTCCCTCAGAGCCAGGCTCCTGGGAAACCTATTTAGAACAATCATATTTTCCTGTGCGTTAAAGAGGGGTTCTGTACTGCTCACTCTCAAAATTGTCCAGGACGCAGGTAATAAGGGACACTCGGTTCCCCCAAACCACCATCCCCGTCTCCCAACACACCTGCAAAACTTCATCACCATCACAGTATTTATTATCAACACATTTCATGACTATATCATACTCATCACTACTGGTCTCATCATTATCATATGACATCATCACACATTATTTACACATTATCATGGTCATCATCATTATCATGAACATCATCATTATCACATAAGTTAACGGCCACTAGCTTTTTCCCCCCCCTCGGGACTGCGCACCCTAGTAGGAGCTTATCACATGTCCATCAAAAATTTCTCCCCAGAGATCCAGACGGGGAAAGTCATACCCAATTGACGGGGTGCACCAGGTCCTTTTACTACCCCCTTCAAGAAACCTCCCGAGTTTAGGGACCTCCACGGCAGTCTCTGGGTAGACTTTGGTGTCTCCATGGATCACACCACACTCAGGTGTTTGTGAAGGGTTTGGGTGAGTTCTGAGCGGAGGCTCCCTCTGGTGGTTGAAGCGGTGTGGTGAGGATTGTGGGGACTGGAACGGGGTTCTGATTGGTCTTATATAAGGGGCATTTTCCCATCAGGGTTGCCGGTGACTTGTTCGGTCTGAA
>JARQOD010011990.1:0-21272 GCA_033576555.1 Oophaga sylvatica | reverse complement strand
CAACTTGTCCCCCAAAAAAATAAGACCCACATGACCAGTCAAAATAGAAAAAATTTTAAAGCTCTCAAAATGGGGGAGCAAAACCTATTTTTGCACAAAAAAGCGTCTTTTTACGGTGACACTGCCAATCAAAAACCCGCTATAAGTATTAACAAACCCACCTTTATCCCCCCTAGTTAGGGTAAAATAAAAAAATTTAAAAAAAATGTAGAATTCCATTTTCCAATTGGGTTTGGGGTTGGGGTTGGGGCTAAAGTTAGGTTAAATTTTTGGGGACAAAATTTGGGTTTGGGGTTGGGTTGGTTTGGGGAAAAGGGGTGTGTTGGCTAGGTTTTGGTTGGGGTTATGATTGGGGTTTTACTGGGTTTTTAGGTTGGAGTTAAATGGGGTTTCCATGTTTACACATCAGGGGCTCCCAAATGTGACATGCCTCTGATCTAAATTTCCAAAACCAATTCTGCTTGAAAAAGTCAAAAGGGTCTCCCCCTTTTGACTCTGCCGGGCGCCCAAAAATTTTTAAAACCCCCCCATATGGGGACAGCGCACCAGGACAAATTTCACAATACCTTGGGCCCAATTTCTTCTGTTACCCTTGGGAAAATAAAAAATTGGGGGCGAAATTATAATTTTTGTAAAAAAAAAAAAAAGATTTTTTGTTTTTACGGCTGTACGTTATAAACTTCTGTGAAGCACTTGGGGCTTCATAGCGCTCACCACACATCTAGATTAGTTCCTTGTGGGGTCTATTTTCCAAAACGGGGTCACTTGTGGGGTTTCCACTGTTTAGGCACATCAGGGGCTCTTCAAATGCGACATGACGCCCGCAGACCATGCCATCAAAGTCTGCAATCCAAAATGTCACTTCTTCCCTTCCGAGCCCCGACGTGTGCCCATACAGTAGTTTTCTCCCACATATTGGGCATCAGCGTACTCAGGACAAATTGGACAACAACTTTTGGGGTCCAAATTCTCCTTTTACC
This sequence comes from Oophaga sylvatica, assembly GCA_033576555.1. NCBI lineage: Eukaryota > Metazoa > Chordata > Amphibia > Anura > Dendrobatidae > Oophaga > Oophaga sylvatica. The sequence continues at coordinate 20,292 of JARQOD010011990.1, read as the reverse complement.
TTTGTGAAAATAAAATATCATTTTTGTAAAAAAAAAGGGATTTTTTATTTTTACGGCTGTACATTATAAACTCTGTGAAGCACTTCGGGGTTCAAAGTGCTCAACACACATCTAGATAAGTTCCATGGGGTTCTATTTTCCAAAATGGGGTCACTTGTGGGGGGTTTCTACTGTTTAGGCACATCAGGGGCTCTCCAAACACGATATAACTCCCACAGACCATTCCATCGAAGTCTGCAATCCAAAACGTCACTACTTCCGTTCCGAGCCCTGACGTGTACCCAAACAGTAGATTTCTCCCACATATGGGGTATCAGAGTACTCAGGACAAATTGGTCAACAACTTTTGGGGTCCAATTTCTCCTGTTACCCTTGGGAAAATAAAAAGTTGGGGACTAAAAGATCATGTTTGTGGAAAAAATATGATTTTTTATTTTCAAGCTTTGGCGTTATAAACTTTAGTGAAACATCTGGGGGTTCAAAGTTCTCACCACACATCTAGATAAGTTCCTTGAGGGGTCTAGTTTCCAAAATGGTATCATTTGTGGGGGGTTTCCACTGTTTTGGCAGATCAGGAGCTCTCCCAACACGACATGGCGTCCAGCCAATTCTGCGTTGAAAAAGTCAAACAGCGCTACTTCCCTTCCGAGCTCTGCCATGGGGGTTTTCCACTGTTTAGGCACATCAGGGGCTCTCCAAATGCAACATGGCGTCCAATCTCAATTCCTGCCAATTTTGGTTGGAAAAAGTCAAATGGTGCTCCTTCCATTCCAAGCTCTGTCATGCGCCCAAATAGTGGTTCCCTCTCACATATGGGGTATCAGCGTACTCAGGACAAATTGGACAACAACATTTGTGGTCCAATTTCTCCTGTTACCCTTGAGAAAATAAAAAATTGGTGACTAAAAGATAATTTTTGTGGGAAAAAAATAGGAATTTTTATTTTCATAACCTTACATTATAAACTTGTGTGAAGCATTTGGGGGTTAAAAGTTCTCACCACACATCTAGATAAGTTCATTGAGGGTCTCATTTCCAAAATGTTATCATTTGTGGGGGGTTTCCACTGTTTAGGCAGATCAGGAGCTCTCCAAACATGACATGGCGTCCAGCCAATTCTGCGTTGAAAAAGTCAAAAGGCACTACTTCCCTTCCGAGCTCTGCCATGCCCCAAACAGTGGTTTACCCCCACATATGGGGTATCAGAGTACTCAGGACAAATTGCACAATAACTTTTGGGGTCTTGTTACCGTTGGTAAAATAAAAATTGGGGTGAAAAGATCATTTTTGTGGAAAAAATATGATTTTTTAATTTTACGGCTCTACGTTTTAAACTTGTGTGAAGCACTTGGGGGTTCAAATTGCTCTCCATAGATCTAAATAAGTTCCTTAGGGGTCTAGTTTCCAAAATGGGGTCACTTGTTGGGGGTTTCCACTGTTTAGGCACATCAGGGGCTCTCCAAATACAACATGGCGTCCAATCTCAATTCCAGCCAATTTTGGTTGGAAAAAGTCAAATGGTGCTCCTTCCATTCCGAGCTCTGCCATGCGCACAAATAGTGGTTCCTCCTCACATATGGGGTATCAGCGTACTCAGGACAAATTGGACAACAACATTTGAGGTCCAATTTCTCCTGTTACCCTTGAGAAAATTAAAAATTGGTGACTAAAAGATAATTTTTGTGGGAAAAAAATAGGATTTTTTACTTTCATGCCCGGGCATTATAAACTTGTGTGAAGCACCTGGGGTTCAAAGTGCTCACCACAGATCTAGATAAGTTCCTCAGGGGGTGTAGTTTCCAAAATTGGGTCACTTGTGGGGGTTTCCACTGTTTAGGCACATCTGGGGCACTGCAAACGGAACATGACCCCCATCAGCGTCTGCATTCCAAAACGTTATTACTTCCTTTCCAAGCCCTGCCGTGCGACCAAACAGTTCCACCCCCCACATATTTGGTATCAGCGTACTCAGGACAAATTGGACCACAACTTTTGGGGTCCAATTTCCTTGGGAAAAATCAAAAATTTGGAACTAAAAAATCATTTTTGTGGAAAATTGTTTTTTTTTTTCACACCCAGGCATTATAAACTTTTGTGAAACACTTGGGGTTCAAAGTGCTCTCAACAGATCTAGATAGGTTCCATAGGGGGTCTAGTTTCCAAAGTGGTGTTACTTGTGGGGGTTTCCACTGTTTAGGTGCATCAGGGGCTCTTCAAACGGTACATGGCGTCCAATTTCAATTCCAGCCAATTTTAGTTTGAAAAAGTCAAACGGCGCTCCTTCACTTACGAGCTCTGCCGTGTGCCCAAACAGTGGTTTTCCACCACATATGGGGTATTAGTGTACTCAGGAGAAATTGCACAACAACTTTTTCTGTCCATTTTCTCCTTTTACCCTTGTTAAAATAAAAAAAAGTTTGTAAAAGATCATTTTTGTGACTAAAAAGTTAAATATTAATTTTTCCTTCCACGTTGCTTCAGCTCCTGTGAAGCACCTGAAGGGTTAATAAACTTCTTGAATGTGGTTTTGAGTACCTTGAGGGGTGCAGTTTTTAGAATGATGTCACTTTTGGGTATTTTCTGCCATATAGACCCCTCAAAGTGACTTCAAATGTGAGGTGGTCCCTAAAAAAATGGCTTTGTAAATTTTGTTGTAAAAATGAGAAATCGCTGGTCAACTTTTAACCCTTATAATTTCCTAACAAAAAAAATTTTGGTTCCAAAATTGTGCGGATGTAAAGTAGACATGTGGGAAATGTTATTTATTAACTATTTGTGTCATATTTCTCTGTTTTAAGGGAATAAAAATTCAAAGTTTGAAAATTGCACAATTTTCAAAATTTCCGCCATATTTGCGTTTTTTCAAAATTAAACGCAAGTTATATCAAATAAATTTTACCACTAACGTGAAGTACAATATGTCACGAGAAAACAGTCTCAGAATCGTGAAGATCTGTTGAAGCGTTCCAGAGTTATAGCCTCATAAAGAGACAGTGGTCAGAATTGTAAAAATTGGCGTGGTCATTAACGTGCAACCCCCCCTTGGGGGTTAAGGGCACCAGCACCGCCTCTGGGCCCCCCCGCTTGCTCAGGACCCTGGCAGCAGCCGGCGCAATACTTATCTCTCCCCGTGCCTCCACTGCCGCAGCTCCCGGCTCCAGGATGCGCCTACAGGGCACCCGTCCTTCCTGTCACAGCAGCGCCACTGAATGACATCATCATTCAGCGGCCGGCTGTGGCAGAGAGAGCACGGATGCCGGACAGGTGAGATGTGTGTGTGTGTGTGTGTATCAGTGTGTGTGTATGTGAGAGAGTGCTGCGGTGGTGTCTTTGTGTGGTGCTGTATGTGTGATGGTGGTGAGGAGCCAGGGCCCGGAGGCAATGATGATGATAATGGGGAAGTGATGATGATGGGGAGGCGATGATGATGGGGAGGCAATGATGATGGAGAGTCGATGATGATAGGGAAGCCGTGATGATGGGGAGGCAATGATGATGGGGAGGCAATGATAATGATGATGGGGAAGCGATGATGATGGGGAGGCGATGATGATGATGATGGGGAGTCTTTCCACAGCGCACTTTCCTGAGCCGTAACAGCGCAGAACGCAGCACAGTGCAGAGGAAAGCTCCATATTTTGTATGGAGCATTATATGGGGACCAGTATCCTGTATGGAGCATTATTTGGGGTCCATTATTCTTTATGGAGCATTATATTTGGCCCATAATACTGTATAGAGGACTATGTGGTGCCATAATATTGTATGGAGGACTGTACTGTCCAGTCTGTACTGTGCACTGTAAGGATTTGGCGGTTTTTGAGCTATTGTCGAATTTACAATAAATATCACTCATGTAATGGAAGAAGAGAAGTGTTTGGCATTGTACTATACCCATATTTCTCTGCAGTATCTGTGCATCATGAATCGTGGTCTGTGTTAAAGGGGCCCACTGAGACTCTTTCGATTGGGGCCCATAAAAATCTGGAGCCGGCCCTGGTTAAGGGGTTAAAACAGTGGACAGTAAGCAAGGAGATTTCTGGCTGATGCGGCTGTGCAGAGGCAGCGGAAGAAGCTGCACAGTAGAGAATTAGGACCACACAGACAAGCAGATGTCTGGAAGTGTATGATCCGCAATGACAGCTCTGGCGGTAAAATTGCAGTTTAGCTTTTTAACCCCTTACTGTCCATTGACGTGCACAGTCCGTCATCGCCGGGTGTCAGTTGCGGCACCAGGACGAACTGTGCACATCATGCCTTTGAACTAGTAGTTGAGTGCCGACAGCTGTCTATGACAGCTGACAGGCACGGCAAGCGGTGCTGGGACCTTTGCAGTCGGTCCCCCAACCTACAGCGCTGTGATTTGTCAGTCAATCTGACTGACCAAACACAGCAGTGATTGGGCAGGAGATGCTGAAATTTCAGCATCTCCAGCGCGATCAGTGCAGGAGATCAGCGCTGCAGTGGCCGAGCTTCCTGCACTGACAACCAGCAGCGGCGTCCACTCCGCCCCTGGTTGTTAACCCGCTGACTGGGGGGAGGCAGAGGGTCGGGTCAGGAGCTCCCTCTGCCTCAGATCGGCGCCCCCACAATGTAATTGCAGGGCCCGATCTCTGCCTTGATGACCCGGTTGTCATGACAACCTCTGGGTCATCTAGCTATGGAAAGCCACTGTGACCATGCTCACAACATGGTCACAGCAGCTTTCTCCATTGGTATAATGTATTGCAATGCTGGAGCATTGCAATATATTATACCTGCAACAAAAGTGAAAAAGTGAAAGTAAAGGGACTAGGTAAAAAAAAAATGTAAAAAAAATTTGTAAAAAAAATATTAAAAAATACAAAAAAATTCCTCTAAAAAATACACATTTTTATGTTAAAAAAACAAAAAAATACACATGTTTGGTTTCGCTGCGTCCGTAAAAATTCCATCTATAAAAGCGTAACCCTAGTTAACCCCTTCAGTGAAAACCGTAAAAAAAAACACAAAAACGTAGTAAATTATACTTTTTCCAAGCAGTATCATCATACCGCTTGGAAAATGTGCACTAATACGCGATCAAAAAGACGGATATAAATAAACATGGTATAGATGAAAACGTCATCTTGTCCCACAAAAAACAAGCCACTATACAGCATCATCCGCAAAAAAGTAAAAAAGTTATAGCTCGCAGAATAAAGTGATGCAAAAATAATTATTTTTTCTATAAAAGTTTTTATTGTGTAAAAAAAACGCCAAAACATAAAAAAAGATATAAATGAGGTATCGTAATAACACGAATAATAAAGCTGCTTTATCAATTTTACCACAAGCAGAACGGAGAAAAACAAAAAACAATTCCTGAATTGCTGGTTTTTGTTCATTCTGCCTCCACAAAAATCGGAATAGAAAGTGATCAAAAAAACTTATGTGCCCGAATATGGTACTAATAAAAACGTCAGCTCGTCCAGCAAAAAACAAGACCACACATAACTCTGTCGGCCGAAATATGGAAAAATTATAGCTCTCAAAATACGGCGATGCAAAAATTTATTACAAAAAATTCTTCAAAAAAAAGCATCTTTTAGTGTGTGACAGAAGGTAAACATGAAAAAAGGATGTAAATCTGGTATCGCTGTAATCGCACCGATCCGAAGAATAAATTTGCCTAATCACTAATACCGCACGAGGAACGGCGTAAAAAATAAAACCAATTCTTCACCTTTTGTGGATTTATGTTCATTCTGCCTCCCATAGATCGCAGTAAGGCGATCACAGTGGTTCCCCCCCACATATGGGATATCAGCGTGCTCAGGACAAAATGCACATCAACTTTTGGGGTCCAGTTTCTTCTGTTACCCTTATAAAAATAAAATTTGGGGGCAAAAAGATAAGTTTTGTGGAAAAAAATATGATTTTTTTTAATTTCAAGGCTCTACGTTATCAACTTCTGTGAAGCACTTGGGGTTCAAAGTGAACATCACACATCTAGATAAGTTCCTTGGGGGGGTCTAGTTTCCAAAATGTGGTCACTTGTGGGGGTTTCTACTGTTTAGGCACATCAGGGGCTCTCCAAACGCGACATGACGGCAGCAGAACATTCCATCAAAGTCTGCATTCGAAAACAGTGCTCCTTCCCTTCGGAGCTCTGCCATGCCCCCAAATAGTGGTTTACCCCCACATATGGGTATCAGCGTACTCAGGACAAATTGCACGATAACTTTTGTGGTCCTGTTACCCTTTGAAAAATAAAAATTGGGGGTGAAAAGATCATTTTTGAGGAAAAGATATGAATTTTTAATTTTACGGCTCTACGTTATAACCTCCTGTGAAGCCCTTGGGGTTCAAAGTGCTCAACACACACCTAGATAAGTTCCTTGGGGGGTCTAGTTTCCAAAATGGGGTCACTTGTGGGGGGTTTCCACTGTTTAGGCACATCAGGGACTCTCCAACTGCGACATGGCGTCCAATCTCAATTCCAGCCAAAAAAGTCAAATGGCGCTGCTTCCCTTCCAAGCTCTGCCTTGCGCCCAAATAGTGGTTTACCCCCAAATATGGGATATCAGCGTACTCAGGACAAATTGCAAAATAACTTTTGGGGTCCTCTTATCCTTTGGAAAGTAAAAATTGGGGGTGAAAAGATCATTTTATGGAAAAAATATGATTTATTAATTTTACAACATTATGTTATAACCTTCTGTGAAGCCTTTGGGGGTTCAAAGTGCTCACAACACATTTAGATAAGTTCCTTGGGGGGTCTAGTTTCCAAATGTGGTCACTTATGGGGGGGTTTCCACTGTTTAGGTACATCAGGGGCTCTCCAAACGCGACATGGTGTCCGTTCTCGATTCCAGCCAATTTGACATTCAAAATCTCAAATGATGCTCCTTCCCTTCTGAGCACTGCTGTGCGCCTAAAAATTGGTCTTCCTCCACACATGGGATATCGGTATACTCAGGAGATATTGTTCAACAAATATTGTGGTTCATTTTCTCCTGATACCCTTGACAAAATTTAAAAAATGCTGTCGAAAGAAATATTTTGGGGAAAAAAGTTGAATGTTCATTTTTTCCTTCCACATTGCTTCAATTCTTGTGAAGTACCTAAAGGGTTAATAAACTTCTTAAATGTGGTTTTGAACACCTTGAGGGGTGCAGTTATTAGAATGTTGTCACTTTTGGGTATTTTCTATCATATTGATCCCTCAATGTCACTTCAAATGTGAGGTGGTCCCTAGAAAAAATGGTTTTGTAAATTTTGTTGTAAAAATGAGAAATCGCTGGTCAAATTTTAACACTTATAACTTCCTAACAAAAAAAAAATTGGTTCCAAAATTGTGCTGATGTAAAGTAGATTTGTGGGAAATGTTATTTATGAACTATTTTTTATGACATATCTCTCTGATTTAACGGTATAAAAATTAAAAGTTTGAAAATTGCTAAATTTTCAAAATTTTTGCCATATTTCCATTTTTTCATAAATAAACGCAAGTTATATCGAAGAAATTTTACCACTATCATGAAGTACAATATGTCACGAGAAAACTTTCTCAGAATCGCCAAGATCCGTTGTAGCGTTCCAGAGTTATAAGCACATAAAATGACAGTGGTCAGAATTGTAAAAATTGGCCTGGTCATTTACATACAAAATGGCTTGGTCCTTAAGGGGTTAAAACACAGGGAACATGCAGATAGGGGATGTATGGCAATGTAAGTCCAGTTCTGAAGCAGCACTGAGGTCTAGCATTATAAAACATTGTGGTTAGGTAGTAATGAGATTTATGGCTGACGTGGCAGTACAATTGGTGTGCCATCGGCAGGAGCAGCATGGAGAATTAGGACAGGGTAAGCAAAGAGTTGTGTAGCAGTGTAGAGCCAGCAAGCAATGGCAGCCCTGGCAGCAGCAGTACTGTGTAGCAGTACAAAACAAATTGGGCAGCCGGTGGATGTGTCGCTTGTATTGCTGTGTAACAGAGTGGGCTAGTAACCGTGAGCGAGGTACTTGCCTGTTGCACCCCAGCATGTAATATAAAGATGGGAGTTTGGCCGGGTATGTGGACGTGTGCTAAGGAGCTACACCCATGCATGCCACATGTAACTGATGATGCTGGTTTGCCAAGACCAGACGTTTTTCAGTTCATGAAAGATGACTACCAGTTCTTACCAAACAAAACTTTGCCAAACAGTAGAGATGAGTGAGCACTAAAAAGCTCAGATGCTCATTACTCGAACCGAGCAATTCCTAATGCTCAGATGTTTTGAGTGATGAGTAGAGTTGGGCGAAACAGGTCGGTCAGATTCAAAAGTCGCCGACTTTCACCAAAGTCGGGCTTCTCTGGCCGAAACACAACCATAGCGTGCAGTCGGCCATGTGGTCATCGACCTGAACGCCAAAGTCGATTTTCCCAGAATGCTTTCAGGCGCCTTTTTTCAGCCAATGAGCAAGGACGCACACTGTGGGCAACGAGATGACATGGGCAGCGTTCTCCACCATCTTAGAGAATGGCATTGCAGTGATTGGCTTGCTTTGGGGGCGTCATAGTGTCTATAAAAGCCCTGACCGCCGACCGCCATTTTACTTCTGCCGATTTTAACAGTAGGGAGAGGTTGCTGTTTATCAGTATGGAGAGAGTTAGGGCTGGAAAGAGAAGTTTTTATGTGCTTGTGCTGATAGCAATTGTGCTGTACAGTTAGTGTGCAGTGACAGGGGAGGATTTTCTTGTGTGCAGCAGCAGAGCTGGTTATTAGGCTGCCTGATAGCTGTATTGCTGTGTGTACACTGCTGTGCAGACTGCTTTTTACACAGCACTAATACTTTTATTCTTTTTTCTGCACAGTTACCAAGCGTTCATTTTTTCCCACACCGTATAGAGCTGTACGCTCCTCACACACTACCGTGTACCGGCTGGTATCACGGACAAATACATGCTGACTATCTGTGTGTGACTCTGGAAATATATACGGAGATTGAAATTTTCCCGTACACAGTATACACCTGTCCGCTTCTGATACAGTACCGTATATCTGCTCTTTGTGCTATGGTCAAATCTATACTGAGTGAGAGTCTGTGTGTGACTTCGGAAATTTATACAGAGATTTAAGTTTTCCCGTACACCGTATACAGCTGTCCGCTTCTGATACAGTACCATATATCTGCTCTTTGTATTACTGTCAAATTCAAACTGAGTGAGCGTCTGTGTGTGACTCCGGAAATCTATAAGGAGATTGAAATTTTCCCATACACCGTATACAGCTGTCCGCTTCTGATACAGTACCGTATATCTGCTCTTTGTATTACCGTCAAATCCATAGTGAGAGAGCGCATGTGTGTGACTCCGGAAATATATACGGAGATTTAAATTTTTTCCTACAACGTAGACAGCTCTAAGCTCCTCATACAGAACCATATATCTGCTGGTATTTCTGGTACATTTTTCCAAACATGAGGAAATATGGTGGAAGAGGCCATGGACGTGGGCGGGGGGGGCAGCTGGTACTGATGATGGCGGTGGTGCATCTGCTGGTAGTGCCAAAAGCACAATTGCACCTAAATCAGTAGGTGTTGAGCCTGCTTCATCGTCTCGCTCCAGAAGGCCTGGAAGGCTCCCTTTTCTGGGAGTAGGTAAACGGCTTTTAAAGCCGGAGCATCAAGAACAGGTTTTAGCTTACATTGCCGAAACAGCCTCCAGCTCTATCGCCTCCTATTCTGAAGTTTCAAAAAATGCAAGCACTGAGTCATCAGTGCAGGCTCCTGGTCAGGAACAACACCTTTTCTTGTCTCCTTCACCCCCACCAACAGTGAAGGATGTGGCAGGCCACACTTCAGATTACTCCCTGGAGCTCTTTTCACATACCATGCCTGGATTATCAAGTCAAATCCTGAATTCCCCAGTCCAAGATGAATATGACATGGAGTGCACTGATGCACAGCCACTAATATATGATTCTGCTGGTACATTCACCCAGAGCACTACATTGACCTCGCAGTCTACTGAGCCAGAGTCTATCCCTGATGAAACTCAGATGCCTCTTCCCGCATACTATACCACCTTACACGGTGACACAGACAAGGTGCAGATGAAATTGAAGAGGAGGTGATGGATGAGCCAGTTGTTGACCCAGATTGGTATCCATTGGGGGAAGAGGGTGCCGCTGGCAATAGCTCAGAAGAGGGGGAGGATCTGCAGCAGGCATCGACATCGCAGCTGCGGTTTTCTGGCAGGCCCTTAGCAATCCAAAAACGTGTTCACAAAACAAAAACGGTTGCAGGACAGCTTGGCCACAATGTCAAATTAGCACAGTGTGCAAGCCCTGAAAATTTATCACATAGTAGGAAGAGTGCAGTGTGGCACTTTTTTTACCAAAATCCTATTGATGAGGCAAAGGTTATCTGTAAGAAGTGCGGAAAGACCTTTAGCCGAGGGAAAAATCTCCGAAAATTGAATACCAGTTGCATGCTTAGACATTTAAACACCATGCACTTGCTAGCGTGGACGGACTACAAAACCTCACTGGCTTTGAACGCCTACATTGCCAAACTGATCTCATTAGAGATGATGCCCTTCCATTTGGTTGAAAGCGCAGCGTTCAGAGAGCTCATGGCCTACGCTGTCCCACACTATGACCTACCCAGTCGGCACTTCTTTTCTAGAAAAGCCATCCCTGCCCTCCACCTGCATGTGAAAGACCGCATTGTCCATGCACTCAAACAATCAGTGAGTGGAAAGGTGCACCTTACAACAGATGCATGGACCAGTAGGCATGGCCAGGGTATGTATCCATCACTGCGCACTTAGTTAATGTGGTGGATGCAGGGTCCACAGGGGACAGCGGCGGTGGGACAGTGCTGCCTAGCCCACGGTATAGGCAACAGTTGGCTGTAGGCGTTCGACCCTCCTCCTCCTCCTACTCCAGAAGCAAAAGCTCATCAACAGAGAGCAGTCGCATGGACACTCCATCCGCAGCTGCCAGTGTTGCACACGAGGTGTCCCACTATCAAACAGCTAGTGGTAAGCGTCACCAGGCTGGCCGACTACTTGCAGCTAGAAATTGAGTCATGGCTGGGAAGTCTACATCTTGAGCCAGGCAAGGTAGTCAGTGATAACGGCCGTAATTTTGTTGCTGCCAAAGCCATGGCAAAACTCAGACACATACCTTGCCTGGCTCACACCTTGAACCTGGTGGTGCAGTGCTTCATAAATAATTATCCGGAGTTACCAGCCCTGCTCCATAAGTTGCGAAGCCTGTGCTCGCACATCCGTCACTCGCCTGTAGACTACACTCGTATGCAGAGGCTGCAGCGATCGCTCCACCTCCCCAAGCACCACATAATCATAGACATTGCAACAAGGTGGAACTCCACCGTGCACATGGTTGAGAGGCTGTGCAAACAGAGGCAGGCTGTATTCCAATTGTGGGAGGATACACGGACAGGCAGTTTGAGGGCAGACATGGAGTTGTCGGGTGTGCAGTGGTCAAAGCTGAAAGACCTCTGTAAAGTCCTTCAGTGTTTTGAGGAATGCACATGGCTTGTAAGTGCAGACGACGCCATCATAAGCATGAGCATCCCACTTATGCGTCTGCTCATGCAAACTTTGACGAACATTTAGGATCAGGCGTCTGCAGCGGAGGAGGAGGAGGGAAGCCTTGATGACAGTCAGGCATTGTCTGCTCATGAAACTGTCCTGGATGAGGTGGAGGAAGAAGAGAAAGAGGAGGAGGATGAGGGGGATGATTATTTTGGGGAGGAGGATGCTTCTCAGGGGGCAAGAGAAAATGTTAGCTTGCCAAGGTCAGGTACAGGGTTTGTGTGTGATTGGAGTGATGTGGATTTGGCAGAAAGTGCTCCTCCACCCACCACTGGCAGTGCATCATTGACACCTGGAACATTGGCCCACATGTGTGATTATGTCGTGCAGATCCTAAAAAGGGACACCCGCATTGCCAAAATTATGAAGGATGACGACTACTGGTTGGCCAGCATCCTTGATCCACGCTATAAAGTCAAATTACAGAACATCATGCCACAGGAGTACCTAGAGCTAATATTGGTGAACAAACAAGCAACTCTGGTAAACCGTTTGTTAGAGGCATTCCCAGAACACAGCAGCGGTGCAGGTTCTACCACGAGCCGTTCTGGGCAAAATGAAAGAAGTGTTCGTGGTGCACACAGTCAAACTGGCGTTGGAGACAGGGGTTTCATGACCATGTTGTGGTCTGATTTCTCGAGTACCGCTCACACGACTGGTAATACTGAATCGAATGCAACAGCCAGGAGACTGCAGTTGTCAACTATGGTTCAAAATTACCTCTCCTCCCTATCGATGTTCTCACTCACAGTTCATTCCCCTTTGACTACTGGGCCTGTAAACTGGACACCTGGCCAGAATTCGCACAATATGCCTAACAGGAGCTCGCTTGCCCTGATGGCAGTGTGCTATCAGAAAAATTCTTCAGTGCTGCTGGATCAATCCTGACAGAAAGAAGGACCCGGCTGTCGACACAAAATGTAGGTGATCTCACCTTCATTAAAATGAACCATGCCTCCTGTTAGGTTTTTTCTATCTTGCTGGTCACATGACCTTTTTTGCCTACTTAATCCTGCTCCGCCCTTCTGGCTTTGCTGGACTTCATTGTAACTTCTACTCTTAAGCTAGCCGGGTGCTTTGTTACCTTACTCAAATAGTTTTGCTTGGTCTTCTGACCTCTATGTTCTATGTTGTTTTGTTTTTCTTTCTACTGCTACAACTTCTGTTAGGAGGTGTTCATCTTTTCTCCCAGTCCCTAGTGCTTGTAGGGATCCCTTCCTCGCATCTATAGGTCTTCGTTCAGACTAGCTGAGGACTTTAGCGGGTCTGATCGAAGGATCAGGTTCCCCTGTTGTGAATGTGCTAGAAATGAATTCTGAGCAGAATCTGCCTCTGGTGGTTACAAACAGTACTGAACTATCCAATGAAGATTGTGAAGATTGGCGATCAGGTGTTACTGACTGGTCTTATATAAGGGAGGTTCCCTCCATCAGGGTTGCCGGTGATCAATTGTTCTGGTCTCATCTTTGATTCCTGTTCACTTTGTAGCTTGCTGTTTCGTGCCTGCATCTTCTGCTAACAGATAAGAGATTTTCTTCTTTTAGTTTTTTGTGCTTGCTTTTTGCATTTTGTCCTGCACTTCTGTGGGGGTCTGCCGGGTCCCCTCCGGGGGCTTGTGCTCCTCTCAGTTTAGTTCAGTCACTGTTGTTTGTTCATTTGCCTTTTCCAGTTATTTCAGTGGCTGCTGTTTAGTTTTGTTACACCAGAGAACTAATTTAGGTGGTAGAGGTCGTGTGATCTCAGGTGTTTTTGTAATTAGTAGAGTTGGTACTTTTCAGGGTTTTTTGGGATTGCAGTAAGTGTCCTTCCTATCCTTTTCTATTTAGGAAGTTTGGGCCCCAACGTTTGCTCATACTATTTTCTGTCTGTGTCTGTATTTTCCTCTTGTCTAACCGCCATTACATGTTTGGGGGCTTTCTATGTTCTTTGGGGATCTGCTCTGGGGCAGATAGTTTTCCTCTTTCTGTCTTTAGGTGTAGTTAGCTTCTCAGGCTGTGACGAGGCATCTATGAACAACGTAGGTACGCTCCACGGATGCCTTTAGTTGTAGTGGTTAGTCAGAGTACTGCAATCCCATAGATTCCAACCTCTCTGGTGTATTTCCTTTTTTGCCTGCTCTCCTCAGCTACCAAATCATAACAGTATCACCGGCCCAAAAACTGATATTTGTACGGTACTCACAGAAGGGAAAAATAGTGTTAAAGAAAGAAGATTGTCAGAGTTGTCAGAGATTTTTTTTTTTCCCTCTGTTTCTCTGAATGCTGAGGAGGATTTTTTTTTCTCTCAATGGAGTTTGCACAGTTGTCTGGCCATGTGGATCAGCTTGCCACTGAAGTTCGGAGTATTGCTACCTATCTTGCAGGGTTGCCGGTTGTGGAACCTAGGATCCCCATGCCAGATTTATTTTTGGGGGATCGAGCTAAATTTCTGAATTTCAAAAATAACTGTAAGTTGTTTTTTTGCCTAAAATCTAAGTCCTCAGGGAACGCAGCACAGCAGGTTCAAATTGTCATCTCTCTCCTGCGTGGCGATCCTCAGGATTGGGCTTTTTCCCTGACACCTGGGGATCCTGTTTTGAGTAATGTTGATGCATTTTTTTCAGGCTCTGGGGTTATTGTACGATGAGCCTAATGTTACTGATCAAGCTGAAAAAGCCTTGTTGGTATTAAATCAGGGGCTTGAGGACGCTGAGTTATACTGTCAGAGATTCCGAAGGTGGGCAGTCCTGACCAAATGGAATGATGATGCTTTGGCAGCCCTTTTTCGGAAGGGTCTGTCAGAGAATGTAAAGGATGTTATGGTGGGATTCCCTGTCCCCTCTGGTCTCAATGATTCTATGTCATTAGCGATTCAAATTGACAGACGTTTGCGTGAGCGTAGAGGTATGCGTGGATGCATTGTGATAGAGTGGCTTCTGGGACACAGCGTCATGAGTTTCGTAAATGCAATGGGTTATGTTTCTACTGTGGTGATGCCTCTCATGCTATTTCAGTCTGCCCTAAGCGGGGAAGACGTTTTGCACGTTCAGTTGTCTTGGGTAGTGTTCAGACTAAATTTTTGTTGACTGTTACCCTGATTTGCTCTTTGTCCACATTTTCTGCTCAGGCTTTTGTTGATTCGGGAGCAGCTATTAACCTGATGGATTTTGATTTTGCTAAACTTTGTGGGTTTCCCTTGATACCCTACGGAAGTCTATTCCCCTACTGGGGATCGATTCTACCCCTTTGGCTGAGAATAAACCTCAGTTCTCTACTCAGGTGATAATGAAGGTTGAACCTGATCATCAGAAGAGTTGCAAATTTTTGGTGCTGTATAATCTGCATGACATTATTGTACTAGGTTTCCCTTGGTTACAGTCTCATAATCCTGTTTTGGATTGGAAATCTGTGTCTGTAACCAGTTGGGGCTGCCAATGTGTTAATACCAACACTCCTGTTTTTTCTGCCTCCCCCCAGGCTCAGGATGTTCCTGACTTTTTGACTGATTTTTCTGATGTGTTTAGCGAAAGTAAATCTGCATCCTTGCCCCCCCATAGGAGCTATGACTGCGCTATTGAATTAGTGCCTGATAGTAAATTCCCTAAAGGTCGCCTTTTTAACTTGTCTGTACCTGAACATAACGCTATGCGGTCTTATATCAAGGAGTCACTGGAGAAGGGTCATATCAGACCATCCTCTTCACCCTTGGGTGCCGGTTTTTTCTTTGTGGCCAAAAAGGATGGTTCATTAAGGCCGTGTATTGATTATCGTCTCTTGAACAATATCACTGTGAAATATCAATATCCGTTACCCTTGATTTCTGACCTGTTTTCCAGGGTGAAAAGTGCTACTTGGTTTACCAAGCTTGACCTCAGGGGGGCATATAACCTTATTCGCATTAAGCACGGGGATGAATGGAAGACGGCATTTAATACCCCAGAGGGGCATTTTGAGTACCTAGTGATGCCCTTTGGGCTCACTAATGCTCCTTCTGTCTTCCAGTCCTTCATGAATGACATTTTCAGGGATTTTGTGGATAAATTTCTGATTGTTTATTTGGATGATATCTTGGTTTTTTCCAATGACTGGGACTCTCATGTGAAACATGTTCGGACTGTGTTCCAGATTTTGAGAGAGAATGCTCTGTATGTGAAGGGATCAAAGTGTCTTTTTGGCGTACAGAGGATCTCATTTCTGGGGTTCATTTTGTCCCCATCTGTTATTGAAATGGACCCGGTCAAGGTTCAGGCCATCTGTGATTGGGTCCAACCTACTTCATTAAAGGCTCTTCAAAGATTCTTGGGTTTTGCCAATTTTTATCGTAAATGTATTGGTAATTTCTCTGTTATTGTTAAACCATTGACTGATTTGACCAAAAAGGGTTCTGATGTGGTGAATTGGCCTCCTGAGGCAGTCTCTGCGTTTCAGGAACTTAAGCAGAGATTCACTTCTGCTCCTGTTCTACGGCAGCCTGATGTTTCTCTGCCATTTCAGGTGGAGGTTGATGCCTCTGAAATTGGGGCAGGTGCCGTTTTGTCCCAAAGAGATCCAGAGAACTCTAAAAGTAACCCTTGTGCTTTTTTCTCTCGAAAATTTTCTCCAACTGAACGTAATTATGACGTGGGTAATCGGGAGTTATTGGCCATGAAGTGGGCTTTTGAAGAGTGGAGACATTGGCTGGAGGGAGCCAAACATCAGGTGGTGGTCCTCACGGACCATAAGAATCTGGTTTATCTGGAATCAGCCAAGCGACTTAATCCTTGACAGGCCAGGTGGGCCTTGTTTTTCACACGTTTTAATTTTGTGGTTTCCTTTCTTCCTGGCACTAAGAATGTTAAGGCGGATGCCCTATCGAGGAGTTTCCTTGCGGACTCTCCTGAGTTATCTGATCCTGCTGTTATTTTGAAAGAGGGTGTAGTTCTTTCCGCCATCTCGCCCAATTTGAGACTGGCTCTGGAAGGGTGTCAGGAGGATAAACCCGAGCGCTGCCCTATTGGGAAATTGTTTGTCCCAGACCGGTGGAAAAAGAGTGTGATGTCTGAGATTCATTGTTCCGCGTTGGCCGGTCATCCCGGAATTTTTGGTACCAGAGACTTGGTTAGTCAGTCCTTTTGGTGGCCTACTTTGTCTCGTGACGTCAGGGAATTTGTGCAGTCCTGTGGGACTTGCTCTCGCTCCAAGCCTTGCTCTCGCTCTAGTGGTTTGTTGATGCCATTGCCTGTGCCCAAGAGACCATGGACCTATATCTCTATGGATTTCATTTCCGACCTCCCTGTTTCTCAGAGAATGACCGTTATCTGGGTGATTTGTGATAGGTTTTCCAAAATTATACATCTTGTGCCATTACCTAAGTTGCCTTCCTCTTCTGAATTGGTGCCTTTGTTCCTTCAGCACGTGGTTACACGGCATCCCTGAGAACATTGTGTCTGACAGAGGAGTCCAGTTTGTTTCCAGATTTTGGAGGACTTTTTGTTATAAACTTGGTGTTCAATTGTCTTTCTCCTCGGCTTTTCATCCTCAGACCAATGGACAAACTGAGAGAACAAACCAGACATTGGAGACTTATCTGAGATGCTTTGTGTCTGCTGATCAGGATGACTGGGTCTCTTTTTTGCCTTTGGCTGAGTTTGCTCTTAATAATAGGGCTAGCTCGGCCACTTTGATGTCTCCATTTTTCTGCAATTTTGGGTTTCACCCTCGATTTTCTTCAGGACAGATGGAGGCTTCTGTCTGTCCAGGTGTTGACTCTGTTGTGGAGCGTATGCAGCAGATTTGGGACCAGGTAGTGGAGAGGTTGTCCCTCTCTCAGGAGAGGGCTTAGCGGTTTGCCAACCGGCATAGGACTGATGGTCCTCGGTTTGAAGTGGGGGACTTGGTCTGGTTGTCCTCAAGAAATATCCCTATGAGAGTTGCAGCTCCTAAGTTTAAGCCCAGGTTCATTGGACCTTATAAGATCATGGAGATTCTTAATCCTGTTTCCTTTCGTTTACTTCTTCCAGGGACATTAAAGATCCATAACGTGTTCCACAAGTCCTTATTGAAGAGGTTTGTCGAGCCAGTGGTTCCTATGGCTGTGCCTCCTGACCCTGTTTTGGTTGAGGGCAATCTGGAGTATGTGGTTGAGAAAATATTGAATTCTCGTTTTTCTAGACGGAAACTCCAGTATTTGGTTAAGTGGAGAGGTTATGGTCAGGAGGACCATTCTTGGGTGTTTGCTTCGGACATCCATGCTAGGAGATTCATCCGTGCGTATCACAGAGCTCATCCTGACTGACCTGGTTGCTCAAATGAGGGTTCGGTGACCCCTCCTCAAGGGGGGGGTACTGTTGTGAATGTGCTAGAAATGAATTCTGAGCAGAAGCTCCCTCTGGTGGTTACAAACAGTACTGAACTATCCAATGAAGATTGTGAAGATTGGCGATCAGGTGTTACTGACTGGTCTTAAATAAGGGAGGTTCCCTCCCATCAGGGTTGCCGGTGATCAATTGTTCTGGTCTCATCTTTGATTCCTGTTCACTTTGTAGCTTGCTGTTTCGTGCCTGCATCTTCTGCTAACAGATAAGAGATTTTCTTCTTTTAGTTTTTCGTGCTTGCTTTTTGCATTTTGTCCTGCACTTCTGTGGGGGTCTGCCGGGTCCCCTCCGGTGGCTTGTGCTCCTCTCAGTTTAGTTCAGCCACTGTTGTTTGTTCATTTGCCTTTTCCAGTTATTTCAGTGGCTGCTGTTTAGTTTTGTTACACCAGAGAACTAATTTAGGTGGTAGAGGTCGTGTGATCTCAGGTGTTTTTGTAATTAGTAGAGTTGGTACTTTTCAGGGGTTTTTGGGATTGCAGTAAGTGTCCTTCCTATCCTTTTCTATTTAGGAAGTTTGGGCCCCAACGTTTGCTCATACTATTTTCTGTCTGTGTCTGTATTTTCCTCTTGTCTAACCGCCATTACATGTTTGGGGGCTTTCTATGTTCTTTGGGGATCTGTCCGGGGCAGATAGTTTTCCTCTTTATGTCTTTAGGTGTAGTTAGCTTCTCAGGCTTTGACGAGGCGTCTAGGACCAACGTAGGTACGCTCCACGGCTGCCTTTAGTTGTGGTGGTTAGTCAGGGTACTGCAATCCCATAGATTCCAACCTCTCTGGTGTATTTCCTTTTTTGCCTGCTCTCCTCAGCTACCAAATCATAACATTCCCAGTTACATTGTAGGGATTGAGCTTAGTTCTATTGTAGGGACAGATATCCCTTTCTTTCCTTAGTGCTTGTAGCAGAACATAACAGTAAGTCCAGCCCAAAAATATCTCTAAGGAAAGATTACCAGTTTCCATTATGGTGTCGGTTCAGGAATTGGCTCAACGCCTGCAGGGACTCTCTCTGGAGGTGACCGAACTCCAGCAACACGTGAGTAGCTTTTCGGGAGCACATTTTGTGGAGCCAAAGGTACGTTTGCCTGATTTATTTTTTGGTGAGCAACAAGATTTTTTTTCCTTTAAAAATGCTTGCTTGTTGTATTTTCGGTGGAGACCCAGATCCTCTGGTGATGAATTGCAGTGCATAGTGTTCATAATGTCACTTTAGCTTTTTCTCTGCAACCTACTGATCCATGCTTTAGATCAGTGGATAGTTTTTTTTCTGCTTTGGGGTTGCTGTATGATGATCCTGATCGTGTCTCATCAGCTGAGACAGAATTGAGACTTTTGAGGCAGGGATCTGGTAATGTGGAAAAATATTGTACTCACTTCAGACAGTGGTCTACTCAGGTGGAGTGGAACGATTCAGCTTTGAAAAGTTTGTTTCTTGCAGGGCTAGGTGAAAGGGTTAAAGATTTGCTGATTACTTATCCCATACCTGATACATTAAAGATGTATATCTTCGTACCGTGTTAGCCAGTAGATAGAAAAATATTTAGAGTTGAGAGTCCTCAGTGGTTGATACCTTTTAATGGCTAACTGAAAAGATGGTAACAAATTGCAAGCTTTCGAGACTACTCAGGTCTCTTCATCAGGCTGAACTAATACAAAATCTGAAGAATCACATATTTATACACAAAAACACAGAAAAAATGCAATAGGTAAGACAAGTGACGTGAAGCAGAATAGTCATTATGGCAGAGGGATGAGCATAAATATTGGAACAATTCATAGATAAGGAGAGAAAGTTTTATTACCCTCTGATTGGGGTCTGGTAATGTTTTGTGATGTTTTCACAGGGTATTTGGAGTAAATTCCTTAATTGATGTAATAGGCCATAAAACCATGTGACAGGTTCATTCCAGCATTAAGAGTGTCAAAGGTCACCATCAATTTGTATTCGCAAATTCTTCTCTGCCTCTGAGATGTGAATCTGCTTCTTAGTACCAGGTGACCTTTGACACTCTTAATGCTGGAATGAACCTGTCACATGGTTTTATGGCCTATTACATCAATTAAGGAATTTACTCCAAATACCCTGTGAAAACATCACAAAACATTACCAGACCCCAATCAGAGGGTAATAAAACTTTCTCTCCTTATCTATGAATTGTTCCAATATTTATGCTCATCCCTCTGCCATAATGACTATTCTGCTTCACGTCACTTGTCTTACCTATTGCATTTTTTCTGTGTTTTTGTGTATAAATATGTGATTCTTCAGATTTTGTATTAGTTCAGCCTGATGAAGAGACCTGAGTAGTCTCGAAAGCTTGCAATTTGTTACCATCTTTTCAGTTAGCCATTAAAAGGTATCAACCACTGAGGACTCTCAACTCTAAATATTTTT
>JARQOD010011989.1:0-21280 GCA_033576555.1 Oophaga sylvatica | reverse complement strand
CAAGGAACAACCAATGTAATAATGGAAGGGGTTTTGCCGGGGCGGTTTCCCACAATCAAGGGGGCACCATGTTTTACAGAGTGCGTGACAGATGCGCAATTTTTAAATTTTAAGGAACCGTGATGCGGGACAGCCGGAAGAAAATTTCTTTGTATTTTCTGGCAGACGTTCTGTGCCTTTTTCAAAAAAAATGGGAAGACGGCTAAAACTGAGATCACCTTTTCACCCTTTTTTTATCTTTTAGCATTTGACAAAAATTAAAAAAAAAAAAAAAAAAATTTCCTGACAAATAATAATAATAATAAAAAAAATAAAAATTAAAGCCGGCAGCCGGCATCCCCAAGTCTTACAGTGAAAATTTTGGGCCCGGTTTCCCCCCCGGGGGATCAGGGCTCAAACGGGGGCTTTGTCACGAAAGGGGGAGTGCGGGAACGGAAAAAGTGCGCAGCCCGGGACCCGGTTTCACGCCCTACCCGGAAGGAGCAAAATGGAGACAGGGGGAACAAAAGACGGAAAAAAGAAAAAAAAACATTATTTCTTTTATTGACGCGCTTTTCAAATTTTTTTTTTCCTTATTTGAAAAAAACCCCAAAAACAAAAGCATTATGGGCAAAAATAAAAATTGTTTTATGCTATTTTATTCTATGACGCAGACGGGACGAAAGGGTACGGGGAAAAGGTTTGGGGCCTTTGCCAAATTATGGGAGGCCCAATTTCCGCAAAGAACCATTTCTCTTTAGAAAACAAGGCCGGCTATCAAGACTGGCGGGCCCCCAACCCGCGGTTTGAGGCCACAAGTAAGCTAAAAAAGGGGTTTTAAACCCACCAAAACAAAACAGCACCCTCATCTATCATAAGAATGATTCCCTAAAAAAAAAAACAGCGATAGTTGTATGAATGACCTCCTCCACCGCTCTAGGGGAGCGGTATGCGCAGCGGCCCGCTCCATTTACTTCTAGGACGGTAGGGCGCTGGTACCCCGCCCATTCACTCTAGAGGGGCATATGCCATGCTGACCCACTCCTTCACTTCTGGGGGGGGGGGGCAGTGTGCGCTGCGTGACAACACTCCCTTTTCCTCTTGGGGGGGCGTATTGCGTATCGGACCACAGCCCATTCACTTTTAGGGGGCTGTATGCCATGCTGACCCCCTCCATCACTCAGGACAGAGAGTGCATGCGTTACCACAGCTCCATCACTTTTAGGGGGGGCAGTAGTGCGCTGCTGACAAAAAGCCCATTCTCCTCTGGGGACGGATGCGAGCGTGACCACAGCTCCATTTACTTTCTAGGGCTGTAGGCGCATGCTGACCACAGCCCATTACTTTGGGGAGCAGAGTGCATCGTAAAACCCCAGCTCCATTCACTTCTAGGGGGGGCAATGCGATGCGTGACAACAGCTCCACTCCCTGGGGGCGGTGGCGTATGCGGACTACAGCTCCTTCATTCAGGGAGGGTAGTGCGCATGCTGACCAAAGCTCCATTCACTTTTAGGGGGGGAGGCCATGCGGGGCCACAGTCCACACCCTGGGGAGCGGTAGGCGCATGCTGACCACAGCCCATCATTCTAGGGGGGGGAGGGGGCCCTGCAGACCACGCTCCATTCACTTTTAGGGGGGTGGTAGGCGCAGCGTGACCACAGCTTTTAAATTTCACCTAGGGGAGGGGTAGCGTGCAGCGTACCACAGCCCTTCACTTCGGGGGGCATATGTCATGCTGACCACAGCTCCACACCTCTTGGGGGCGGAATGCGCTTTTCATGACCACAGCTCTATTCACTTCTAGGGAGGGTAGTGCCCGCTGCCACAGCTCCATTCACTTTTTGGGGGGGGAGTAGTGGCATGCGGACCACAGCCCATTCACCTCTTGGGAGCGAAACCAGCGCCCAAACTTTCCATTCACATTATAGGGGGGGGTAGTGCGCTTGCTGACCCACTCCATTCCTTCTAGGGAGCGGTAGTGTGCATGCTTACCAAAAAGCTTCCATTCACTTCTCGCTGGGCTAGCGCATGCGTACCACAGCTCCTTTCACTTCTGGGAGCAGTAGGCGCATGCGGACCACATTTCCACTCACTCTAGGGGAGCCTAGTGCCATGCTGACCAAGCTCCATTCACTCTAGGGAGTGGTATGCACATGCCGACCACAGCCCATCACTTCTTGGGGAGTGGTACCAGCTTGCCCAGGTACAACTCCGCAGCCCCTCGAAGGGCCGGTGCCCCATAACCGACCTCCAGTAGAAAAGGACAAGAGCAAAATTTGAAACGAAAAGGAGCAGAACCATCCACCACTTTACAGTCCATGTCTATAAAATCCCCTTTATTTACACACAGACGCTCCCGGGCCGCGATCACGCACGATTCACCACATGGGGGATGTGTAAATGAAATTTACACAGAGACAAGACGGCACGAGAATACCTCTTCTCCTTATACAGAGCTGAGCCTGCGGCCTGCGCGGGAGTACAAGAGCATGCGGAGAACCTTCCCTTATACAGTGGGGCCAACTCCCGCACGGGAGTACAAGAGCCCGAGATACCCTGCTCCATAAGACTGAGTTTGCGCCCGTGCGGGAGTAACAGACGGGCACGAATACCTCTGCTCCTTAATACAAGCTGAGCCTACGGCCCGAAACGGGAGTAACAAGACGGGCAAAAACTTTTTCCCCTTTAACAGCGGACCGCGCCCCCCCACGGGGAGTAAAAACGGCACGAGATACCTCTGCCCAAACAGAGCTGGCCTGCGGCCCGCGCGGGAGTAACAAGACGGGCAGGGATACCCGCCCTTTAACAGACGATCTGGGGCCCTGGCGGGGAGTACAAGACTGCCGAGAAAACCTCGCTCCTACCGAGCTACCTACTGCCCCCCACGGGGAACAAGAGCGGCGCGAGAACCTCTCCCCTTTATACAGAGTTTGAGCTGCGCCCGCACGGAGTACAGAGCGGGCACGAGATACCTCTGCTCCTAACAGACGACCGCGCCCCACGGGGGACAAGACGGGCACGAGAACCTCACTCCTTAACAGAGCTGAGCCTGCGGCCCCGCGGGAGTACAAGACGGCACGAGATACCTCTGCTCCTTATACAGACCCTGACCGCGGGCCCGCGCGGGAGTACAAGAGCGCGGTGAACCTCTATTTTACCACACAGACGACTCCCGGGGCCGGCGACCCACGTCACTATGGAGCCCACGGGACGAAACCTATCTCCAAAAGGGTGCACTGAGGAAGATCCCACTAGAGCATTATCACACACCACGTACACAATCCCAGAGACCACAGGGGGAGCTGAAAGACATATAAAAGACAGTACACAAAAAAAACTATTTTTAGTGGGAGAGCTCAGTCAGAGAGAGAGCAGAGCACCATTGCTGGGGGAGTCGCTCAGAGAGCCAGTCGCTCAGAGAGCTCAGTCTGCAAGGGGAGCAGAAGAGTACACAGAGACATCACTCCACCTAGCGAGCTGAATTTAGAAAATGACTCAGTGGAAAACGTGCCGACAGGGTTGACATTCCGATACTGCAAAAACGGTATCGGCCGTATTGGCTGTATCGGGAATTTTCCCATTCCGGTTCCATAATTTTCGCTTACGGGGAAACCGGGGAAACGGGATTGGGCACTGTCACGTCAGTTCCGTCGTCGGGCTGCAGGGGTCACGGCACTTTCCTGGCAGAAGATCTCCGCGGGCACGGGGGGGACTGCTTTAGGCCGCCATCTTTTTTCCCCGCGGTCACATGCAGTTTCTCGCGATAACTGCAGTGACTGCGGTAATCGCGGGCCCTAAAAGCAGTCAGCCCATGACGTCCCCCCGGGGGAAACTGGGGAAACAGCTGTGCGCTCCGGACAGGCCGCCCATTCATGAGCAAGTTGGACGTCGGGGACACGTTTGGACTGCGCGACAGGGGATACTGTTTGGTTTGTTTTTTTCTTTTTTTTACAGGAGATCGTGGGGTCGCAGAAGAGAGACAATAAAAGAAATGAAAAAAGGTTTTCCTTTTTTTTCATTAAAAGATTTTTTCTTGCTTGGGGCTTTTTTATGCATTTAATAAATTTGGGATTTAAAAATGGATCGGGGTCTTATTGACGCCCCCCATATTAAACCGGGCTTTTGCACCGTGCAATCAACGGGGACAAAACCCCTTTAATTTTCCCCGCTTGCCACCGTACAGGGGAATGGGAAGACCGGTTAAAATGCCACAATTGGCACATCTTTGATGCCCAAATGTGGGCGCGACCTGGGTATTATCAGGCGTTGAGGGCCAAAATCCAGGGGCCTTGCAGTCTTTTAATACCAGGCCGCAGCACTGCATTTTTACTTGGGCTGGTTAAAAAAAAAGGGGGGGATCCCACGCCTTTTTTTTTTTTCGGGGGGACCCCTATTTTTTTAACCAGCCAAACTAAGCAACTGCTGTGGGCCGGTATTACAGCTGGCAAGGTCCATGGATATGGTCCTTTCCACCTGAAAAACCAGGCCCACGGCCGCTTCATCTCTTTAACAAAAATAGGGGGACCCCCCCCAATTTTTTCGAGGGGGCCCCCTTTTTTGTTAAATCACCAAATATGCAGACGCGTGGCCATATTTTCAGACTGGGAAGGGCCATGGATCTTGCTCCTTAACAGCCGAAAATCCAGGGCCCAGCGGGCGCTTTACCGGGAACAAAAATGGGGGACCCCACGCCATTTTTTTTTTTCGAGGGAACCCCTATTTTTGTTAACTTTTTCCCCCTACGTCACTGATTGGTCCCTGGCTGACCTAATGAAATGAAAGCAAACAATTAAGCTTCCACTAAGGGGCCCCTCCTGCATATCGCACCGAGACGCTGCGAGTCACATTTTTTTACCCCCACGAGCTCACCAGCGAACCTTGTGTACTTCAGCGACATCAGCCCCCCTGCCGGGGATCGCGACGCGCTGAAAAGTCAGGACCTTTTTTGGGTCGCTGTTTTCCCGCGACAGGCACCACCGCGTGGACAGGGGGGAGACCACGATCCGCTGGTAACCAAGGGGGCACAGCGGGGGGCCGGCGCGGGGGGGGGCTAAAACCCCCTGGAAAACCTTTGGGTACCCGCCCGGCAGGGACTGGTTCCAAGGTACACAGCGGTTTTCCCCCGCGCGCCGTGCCGGAAACCCCCTGTGTACCTGGTACCACGGATCGCTGGTCTCCCCCTGTCACACGCAGCGTGCGGCCTGTCAGGGGGAAACCGTCAAAAAAAGGTCCGACATTTCGGACGATCACGATACCCCAGGGGGGCTGATCGCGCTGAATCCACACAAAAGCATATCGCGGGAGCTCGCTGCGCTCACAAAACTTGTACCACAGCGATCCGGTACGTATCGCATGGAGACGGGCCCTTAAGCGATGTTACCCCCAGTGCGCTGCCCAGATCGCTGCCTGAGCTGCCTTTTGGCAGCTCACACGACGTAGCGAACACCAGCATCCTACAAGTGCAAAACGTTGCTGATCGCGGGTATCGTTTTGTACACCCAGCCAAAACCCCGCAGGGAGGAGAGGAACTCAATTTGGGGTTTCTGTAGGCTCAGCATACTCGGTCCCGCAGTAAACTTTTCCCTTTCGAAAGGGTTCAAAGGGGCCGACGTCAGGGGTAGGTAAAAAAATTTTTGCTTTTTATTTTTTTTTTTTTTTTACGAAAGTTTTTGGGGAGTAAAAAAAAATATGGGCAAAAACATGTGTCTTTATTTCATAAAAAGGTTTTTAATAAAAGGTGGTTTTATTTTATTTCAAGCAATAGAAAAAATTGATATTTTTTCTAAATTGGGCACCCAATTATTAAACCGGCTTAAGGTCCCCTTTCAATGGGCAAAGGTTGGTTTTAACCCCATAAAAACCCCATTCGCCCCCTACGGGCAAGGGGAAAAAGAGGGGCAAAGTGCCAAAAAGGGCGAACCCAAATTAAAATTTTTGTCTTTCCGGGGTTTGTCGGGGGGCAGATTTTAGTACCCGGGGGGGCAAAAAAAAGGGTCCCTTTTTGGGCTATTATTATCTCCCCCCACTCATTTTCTTTGTCTGTCGGGGTTTTGCGAAAATAGGGGGGAAAGCCCACGCTTTTTTTTTTAAAGAAATTTTTAACCCCCTCATTATAAAAAAACATTAAATTAAATTTTGGGGACACAAAAATATATATATATTTATATTTGTAGTTCTACACTTCTACAAAAAGTAAAATAGCCGCTAATTCAAGGGGGCCGGGCGGGCCCCTTAAGGGGGGAAAATTTTGCCGGGAAACCCAAAAACTTTTTAAATAACTTGGTGTTTAAAATTTAAAAGGTTTAAAACCAAAAAATTTTTTTTCCTTTTTTTCCCAATTTTTTCCCCTTTTTGGGCAAAAAAAAATCCTTAATATGCCCAACAAAAAAAAATTTTAAATTTCCAGGAACCCTTAAAGTTGTGTCAAAATTTCACACCTGAAGGGGTTAATTAAAAGGTGAAAATTTCCGTAAAAAAAAAGCCCTTTTTTAAACAACAAATTTACCCCTTTTAAATTTAAACCCCCTACAGGGTAAAATTTTTTTTTTTTTTTTTTTTTTGCAAAACATAGACTGTTTTTAATTTTTTTGTGCAAATTAGATACCCAAAGGACATGAAAAGACATGGTTTAACCCTATGTACACCAAGTGTAAATTTTCATTTGGGTTTCTTCTGTTTTTTCACTGAAGCCGGTTTTAAACCCCGGCAATTAAATTTAGGGGAAAAATTTTTACTAAGTAAAAAGGGTTAAAAACTATACATATATGTAATATATTGCCCACAATGACATGTATATATATATATAAATTTATTCTATGTGGGGTATATTTAGTGTTTAAAAGGGAAAAAGGGGGTTTTTTTTTAGTTGGGTAATTTTTTTCCCATAAACTTACAGGGGGATTTCCCCGGAAAGGGTATCGGTATCGCCGATATTTTAGTGATATGGGCGATCCCTTTTCCCCGTTTCCCGATATTTTAAGGAAAAGGGAAAGTATCGCCCCAAAAAAAAGGTGCCACTAGATTTGAGCGATATTTTCCCCGATATCCTAAATTATGGGGAAACGAATGGTATCGCCGATATCACTAAAATATGGGCGATCCCCCGAAACCAAATCCCGGAACCCCCTGTAAGTCTAGGGGAAACAAAATATCGCAACTAAAAAAACCCCCATTCTTTCCTTGTAAACACTAAATATACACACATAGAATAAAATATAAAAAATTATATAAAAGCCCTTTGGACAAAATATAAACATATATGAAAATTTTTAATCACTTCTACATATTAAAATATCCTCTAAATTAAATTTGGGGCCGGGGTAAACCCGGGCTTAAAAGTGAAAAGGCCCAGAAGCACCCGACAAAAAATTTACATTTTGGTTTTAAAAAGGGGTTTAACCATTTTCCTTTTCATGTCTTTTTGGGGCATCTGTTTTTGCACAAAAAATTAAATCAGTCTAAAAGGGAAAATGCCACACTAAACAATATCGCTAACGGGATCGCTAAAAAAACGTCACAATTTAGCGATCCCTTTGCGATATTTTTTCTGCGGCAGCTTCCAGCGACGAGCTTCCTCTGTGATCTCGCACGTCGCGGGAATCGCCCCCGGACCCTTTTTTCATCGCGGGCGCTCACCCGCTGGGAAAACCCTTATGGGCTGGGGGGAAAACTTTTTCTTAGCGTTTTTGGGGCGGAATTTTTTTGAAACCGCAAAATTTCGTTAAGAAATCGCAAAGGGGCGATAGCGTCGTTAACTATATCGCAAAATGGGGCAGCATTTAGCGATATAGAAACAATCCCGCAAAGCGATCTCATTAAAATGCAACAAAAAACGAGATCGCTACGGGAAGCTTTAGTTTTGCAGTACCTTTTGGTTTTAAAAATTTTCCCACACCTGTAGGGTTAAAAAAAGGGTTGTAAATTCGTTGAAAAAAAAACGGATTTTTTTTGCTCCAAAATTTACCCCTTTTAAATTTAACCCCCAACAGGTGTAAAATTTTTTGCACACAAGCCCTAATTTTAAAAATTTTGGTGAAAAATTAGATAGCAAAGGACATGAAAAGATTTGGTTAACCCTATGTACCCCAAAGTGTCTTTTCATGTGGGGTTCTGCATTTTCACAAAACCGCAATTAAATTTTTAGGGGCTTTATACAAAATGTAAAAATTTAATAACAACAAAATAAATATAATATATATTGTCCAAATTCAATGAAAATGTATATATAAAATATGGGGAAAAAATTGCTGAAAAAAAATCCCCCCCGGTTTGGCCCCCCTCCCCCCCCCCCCAAATTTCCCAAACCAGCCCAGACAAAGCCAGTGAGGGGGGGGGGGGTCAATAAAAATACCCCCAAAGGGGGAAAAAAATTTTTTCCCCCCCCCGGCAACAAACACTCCCCCCAACCCCCAAAAAAGAAAAAACTAAAATTAAAATTCGCCCTTTCTGGCATTTTGCCCGTCAAACCCCCCCAATTCCCCCTTACGGGGGCGAATGGGAAAAATGGGGTTAAAGCCCCCCTTGCTTTTGGGAAAGGTGCCCTTAAAGCCAGTTTAAAAAATTTTAGAGCTGCCCAATTAACAACTATCAAAAATTAATCCTATTGCATGAAATAAAAAAAAAAACACCCCACATTTTAATTAAAAATCATTTTAATGAAAAAAGACACATGTTTTTGACCATCTTTTTTATTTTATTTCCCAAAAAACCATTTCCTGTAATAAAAATAAAAAAAAAAAAAGCAAAATTTTTCTTACCTAACCCATGCCCCGTCAGGTCCCAGGGTTTGAAAATTTTCCCAAAAGGGGTTTAATGTTTCTGCAGGGACCGTAGCTAAAACTGCACCCTCCCCAGTAAACCCCAAAGAATGATTCCTCTCCTCCCTTTACGGGAGAGAAAAGGGCTGGGTGCACATAACGATACACCAGCGACCCCGACAACGATATGCATTTTGTCGGGGACGCGGGTTTGTATCGAACAAAAACGCTGCTGAGCCCAAACACAGCTCAGGCACGATTTTGGGACAGCAAAAAAAACACTGGGGTTAACATCGTTTAAAAGGGGCCCGCTCACATAGCGATATCGCTACCGAGATCCTGCTGGTCACTATTTTTTGTGACGCAGCAGGAGCTCACCAGCGATACCCGCTGTGTTAAATTTCCCCGGGCGCCAAACGGGCCCCCCTCCCGGGTATCGCTGATCGTCGCAGAAAAAAACAGGATTTTTTTGATCGCGGGTTTCCCCCTTGACAGGCACGCATCGCCGGGTGTGAAAAGGCGGGAGACCACGATCCGCTTTTTCCCAAAGGTACCAGCGGTTTCCGGGCACCGCGCAGCGTTTGGGAAACCCCTGTGCCCCTTGGATCCACTCCCGCATCAGGGCCTGGTATCCAAGGAACACAGGGGGTTTTCAAGGAACACCCCCCGCCCCGGGAAACCCCCCCGCTGTGTACCTTGGTTACCACCCCCGGCCCCCCCCTGGTCCCCCCCCCCCCGGGGCCCTGGTTTCACACCGGGCGATGTTTTGCCTGTCAGGGGGAAACCAGCGATAAAAAAAAGGGTCCTGACATTTAAAGCGCCCGATCACCCCCCCGGGCAGGGGGGCTGACCCCCCCCCCCCCCCCCCCCCCCCCCCCCCCCCCCCCCCGCTAAAATTAAACACCAGCGATATCGCGGGTGACTCGCGGGCCGGGCTTTCCACAAAAAAAAGGGACTAAACAGCGATCTGGGGAAAAAAAAAACGTATCGCTATTTTGAGGGGGCCCCCTTAAGGGGAAAAGCAAAAATTTTTGTTTTCCCCAACTTTCACTTCAGGTCAGCCAGGGACCACTCATTTGACGTCAAGGGAACTGTTTAAACAAAAATGGGGGTTCCCTTCAAAAAAAAAAATGGCGGGGGGCCCCCCCAAAATTTTTTTTTAAAACCACCAGATGAAGCAAAACCGCTGGGCCGGGATTTTCAGGCTTTTAAAGGGACCCAAGATCCAGGGAAACCTTCCCAAGCCTGAAAAAATTTCCCCACACAGTCTGCATATCGGGGCGATTAACAAAAAGGGGGGTTTCCCCTCAAAAAAAAAATTGGCGTGGGGTCCCCCCTTTTTTTGTTAACCAGCCAAAAGAAGCAGACCGCGGGGGCCTGGAAATTTTCCCAGCTTTAAAGGGGACCAAAAATCCGGGACCTTCCCAGCCTAAAAATTTAACCGGCCCACGGGCATTTTCATATCTTGGCGGGTTAAAAAAAAAAATAGGGACCCCCCAAAAAAAAATTGGCGGGGTTTCCCCCCAAATTTTTATTAACCACCAATGAAGCAAAACCGGGCGGGGCCTGGATTTTCAGGCTTTTAAAAGGACCCAAAGACCCAAGGGAACCTTGCCACCTAAATAATACCAGGCCACGAAATTCTGCATATTTTTGGGCCCTGATTAAAAAAAAATAGGGGCCCCCCAAAAAAAAAATTGGCGTGGGTCCCCCCCTAATTTTTTTAAACCAGCCAGTTTAAAAGCAGACCCTGAGGCCGGGTTTTTTTCGGGCCCTGGAAAGGACCCAAAAAACCATGGCCTTTCCAGCCTGAAAAAAACCGGGCCCCAACATCGGCTTAGCTTGGCTGGTTAAAAAAAAAAGGGGAACCCCTCAAAAAAAAAACGGCGGGGGGACCCCCCAAATTTTTTTTAACCACCCAAAGAAAAAATCAGCCTGCGGGGGCCCCTGGTTTTAAAAAAGACCTGTCAAGGCCCAGGTTTTTGGCCCCAAAACAGCCTGATAATACCAGGCAACACACCCCCCCATTTTGGCGCAAAAAAAGATGTGCCAATTGTGGCATTTTAACCCGGCTCTTCCCCCCTTGCCCTTTAGCGGTGGCAAGCGGGGTAATAAGGGGTTTTGTCACCGTTGATTGAAACGGGACAATAACCCCCGGTTAAAATGGAGAGGTTAAATAAGACCCCGATCCTTTAATTAACCCCAAAAATTTTTTTAAATTTTTAAAAAAAAAACAAAGCAAAAAAAAAGCCCCTTTAATGAAATAAAAGAGAAAACACATTTTTCCCTTTAAATTTTTTTGTACCCCTCATTCCTGCGACGCCTTCGACCTCCTGTAAAAAAAAAAAAAAAAAAAACCAACGTATACCACCTTTTCCGACCAGTCCCTAACGACTGCCCCACGACGATCCAACTCTGCTACACGCAATGACAGGGGAGAACCTGTCAACGCGACGCAGCACAGCTGATTACCTTCTTCCCCCCGGTGACGTCATCGGACGAATGCTTAAAGGCCGGATTACCCAAACAGCACTGCATTATCGCGAAAAAACTGCATTTTGACCGGGCCCGGGAAAAAAAGATTTCGGCCCCTCAAGCATTCCCCGGACGTGACCCCCCGGAGATCCCTTTTTGCCCGGTAAGTGCCCCCGAACCCCGACAGACCCACCGACGGACACTGACAGTGGGCATTTACAATCCCATTCCGGCATCCGAAAATGACAAAATATCGGGAAACCCGGGAAACGGGGAAATTTCCCATACAGCCAATATCGGCCCCAACCCGAAAATTTGCAGTATCAATGCTCAACCCCAAATGCCGAAAGCCCAAAAGAGCGGGGAAGAGGCAGCCCCCCAACTGCCAGCGTGTGTGATTCCGTGTGAAACAAAGGTAGCCGAAGGCAAGCGGAAAAAAATTTTGAGACAGGGAGCCTTTTACTCCTCTCAGCAAGTATCGGGCCCAAAAACCGGGGGGCCGAGCCTATAGGGGTCTCCACGACCCATTAGGGGAACCCCGGGGTTTTTCCCGGAGGGCAAAGCCCGGAGTTCCCCCAAGCTGAATTTCATACGGGTCCAAAAACGGGGTCAACAGGGCCCTGCAAAAACAACTGTTTGCTTCAAAAGAAGGTCCAAAACACAAAACAAACCCGGGGCAAGAAAGGGGGACCAAGTTAGACCCAGCAAAAGGGAGGGCAGGACTTTTTTTCACATAAAAAAAAGAAGAAAGGGCCACACACCCACCATTTGGGGAATCCCCGATGTGCATCCTTCACCCTACAGTGCCCCCGGGGTGCCGCAAAACCACATAAAGGGACCAAAGGGGACTTTTTGTTGTCCCCTTATTATCCCCGACTGCCGGGCCCCGCTGTCCCCGCCCCTTTGCATATCCCATCTGCCCTGGGGGGATCACCTAGCCCTTTCTTTTGGAAGGGTTAACAAACCCAGCTTTCCCCCAAAAATTAAAACCCCCCAGTGGATCTGCATAGGCCCGCGCTGGGCATTCTGACCAGGGGGAAACCCCAATTGGGGGTCACGGGAAACCCCCCAAACATTTTTCAATTCACCTTAAAAAAAACCCACATTACGGGAGCGCCCCGGGGGAACGGGCCGAGCTGTGCTACCCGGACATTCCCCCTGGACCCCCCCCCCCCCCCCCCCCCCCTTTAGCGGGCTCGGGCCGAAAAAAACCCCCCAAAAACCCGGTGTTTTGCAAATCATCTTCACTTTCGTCAAAGAAAAAGGAAAAACGATGCCCTGCAGCAACGGAGAAATTGGGGCCCGTTGCCACCGGGTACGTGTGCCAAAAACCCGTGGGTTTTTTAAATTGGTTTTTGATTTTCCCCCCATTTTTCCCGCCATTGCCCCCATTTTCCCGTGCCATGGCGTGAAAAATAGTGGGCGACCTGCAAAAAAACGCGGGTGAGTCCCCGGACAAACCCCCCAACGCGACGCGGCGGCAGGTCCTGGGAAAGCTACAGTTAACCTCTGGGCGTCAGAGCGCCACGACACAGGTCCCCTTCCAAAACATCAAATGGCCCTGCGGGGGCTGGGACCTTCAAAAGCAGGGAAAGGGTACGATTAAATAGGGGGGGGGCAGACTATGTCGGGAGCAGCCAAACCGACAACGCGGCCCAGGCCAAGGCCTTAATGACTTAAAACCCCCTTTGGGGCTGCCCCACAGGCTGTGAATTCTGGGCCCCCCACCTGGTCCTGTGGCCCTAAAAAGAAACCGGGTTTAAAGCGCCAACCCGCCCGGAGCAAGTGGGGCCCCCCCTACAAACGGCAAGCCAGACACCCGTCAGGGTTTTTAAAACGGGAAAAAAAGCAGCATAATTGGGCATGTCCCCAAAAAAAAGAAAAAACATCGAGCTCAGTATTTGGTGGGACAATTAACTGGCCCGCGAGAGGAAGTAATATTTGGGCACTTTCAGACCAGGAAAAAAATGCTTCAATTTTCCCTTTAAAACTACAGTCTATCTTTTTAGGACCGCCCTGAAAAGATCTCCGATGTGTTTTTTAAAAATGCCCCTCAAAACCAGATGACAGCATTAGGGGGCTAAAGCCTGCCGACTTTCAAGGGGGCCCCGGGGAGCACCTTTAAACCAAATTAACCCCATGAGTGTCCCCCAAAAAAAAAATAAAAATTTTTAAAAAACAATTTTTACGTGGGTTAAAGTCCCAAGGGGAAAGCCGGACTGGCACGGGGTTTCCCCTTTGGGCATCCTGAAAGCACCCTTTATGCTCTAAACAAAGGCTATAAAAGGAACTGGCCCTTTCCCCCGGAAACCCCCCGGGGTGGCAAAACCCCGGTCACCCGAGGAAAACCACCCCCACAAACCAGCACATCCACCTTTTTTCCCCCTTTATTGCGAAGCCAAAACCCAGGGGGCGCCCCCTGACTGGACGCCCCGCGCTCAGAAGTGCCCAGTTGAAACCCAAAAACCGGCCACTGAAAAGAGTGGGCCCGCAACTGCACCCGAAAGGGAAAAAGGAAAGATCCTTCTAGCTGACGCCCCGAGGGTGTTCCTTGGATGTGGCCCGGGGAAGAGGGAGGGGGCTCGCCCCACAGGAGGAGGATGACCCCACCCCCCCGGAAGGACCCCGACCCCCAACATCCCCGCCAAGAAAATCATCCCGTTAAACCGGGTTGCCACAGAGAAGGTCACCCAGAAAAGTTTGGGGTCCTTTAAACGAGGGAAACCTGGGGGCCGAGGGGCCCAAAACCCAGGGTAGACTCTTCGGGGCCCCCCAGACTGGAACAGCAGGGTTTTTGGGAGGAAGACCCCTTTCCCCGCCCAAAATATTTAACGGGACGCCATCCCTGCCCTGGGGGACACGGGTCTCAGGGAACCGTCATAAACCCGATGTTCTTTAACAATAAATAAATGGTCCAGGACGGGCCCCCAACCCCCCAAACCCCGAATTTTCCCTAATATGCCTCCAAAGGCCTCCCTCTTGACTTTTCGGGGGGTAAAAAAGTAGACTTAAAAAGGGGGGAAAGGGGGGAGCAAAAAAACCCGGGCTCTGTAGAAAAGACTTTTAATTTAGGAAAAAGGGTTTTAATGTGGTTTTGGGACAAAATTATTAGAACATTTGGAGGAGGTTGGTTTTTACTCCAACACTCGCCAAAAGTACCAGACCCCCGCAAAAGGGGTGAAACCGGAAGGGGAAATTTGAACCCTTTGTGGGCCCGCAGCAAATGAAACTGACCGATGGTGAGAATTTTGGGGGAAAGTACGGGTTAAAAACCCGAACCCCAATTTTGATACCCCAATGAGTGAAAATGCTTATTTGGTGAGACAGGGAATAGGGGCTGGAAAACAAACAAACCCAAACAGAAGAGAGCCCATTGTTCAGAGCACAGACCTACACTCTTGACTGCCAGAGGGGTAGTGGGGGGTACGAAATGGGAGGGTGCCAGTGCGTCTTCTCAACTGGGGAGAGGATGAAGTCAAATTACCACGTTATCCCACTGTTGCTAAGTTACATGCTGTGGATAATAACTCCATTCACACAACGGAGCCCTTAACCTCCCACAACCAGTGGAGGATAATGGTCCGACCACCCAGGTGGAGGATTGGTGTCAGCAGCTCCATGTCGGGACAGACACCACTCCAGCCCACCAGAAACAGGAGTATACCGAGTAGTTCAGGAGTATGCACAAGTATTCAGCAAACCCCCACTCGACTTTGGGAAAATTAAAGGGGTTCAACATCACATCCCCACAGGCAATCATCTCCCATTAAAGAACGGTACAGGCCTATACCTCCAGCACACTACCAGAAAGCCAAGGAAATGTTGCGTGACATGAAGGAAGCAGGGGTGATAAGGGATAGTTGTAGTCCCTGGGCAGCACCTCTAGTCCTAGTTGGGAAAAAGGATGGGAGCATGAGAATGTGTGTAGATTACAGACAGGTATATCGCATTACACATAAGGATGCATACCCTTTACCACGCTTTGAGGAATCCTTAGCCGCATTAAAAATGCTAACAACTTTTCCACCCTTGACCTCACTAGTGGGTACTGGCAAGTAGCTGTGGCTGAGGAGGATCGGGAGAAGACGGCTTTCACCACCCGATGGGACTCTGTGAGTTGACAGAATGCGTTTGGACTTAGCAGTGCCCCTGGAACGTTCCAGAGAGTGATGGAGAGCTGCCTTGGGAATCTCAACTTTGAAACTGTGTTGCTGTACCTGGACGACATCATCGTGTACTCCAAAACGTATGAAGATCACTTGAAGCACCTGGCGGAGGTGTTCGAGTCACTGTCCAAGTATGGGATGAAACTGAAGCCTTAAAAATGCCATCTGCTCAAACAGAAGGTACAGTATTGGGACATATTGTCAGCTCAGAAGGAGTAGCGCCAGACCCTGAAAGATCACCGCCATCCAGAAATGGCCGGAGCCGAAAAATCTCAAGGAGGTGCGACAGTTCCTGGGACTGACAGGGTACTACCGGAGGTTTGTGAAGGACTACACCAAGAAAGCAGCGCCTCTGCAAGACCCCCTGGTAGGACAGTCCCTCAAGAGCAGAAATTCTCCATTCCATTGGGGTAAAGAACAGGCAGAAGCATTCAAGGAAATGAAAGAGATCCTGACAGGCGATGAGATCCTAGCTTACCCGACTACAGCCAGCCGTTCCTGCTGTATACTGATGCCAGCAATGAAGGATTGGGAGCAGTCCTCAGTCAGAAGCAAAATGGCCTGGAGAAAGTCATTGCCTATGCAAGCAGGAAGCTCCGCCCGACCGAGCGAAACCAGAGAACTATAGCAGCTTCAAGTTGGAGTTCCTGGCACTGGTCTGGGCCATCACAGAGAGGTTTAAGCACTATCTAGCCTCCAGCAAGTTCACATGCCTACACCGATAATAACCCCTTGACGCATCTTGAAACAGCTAAGCTGGGAGCCATGGAACAACGATGGATGGCTCGACTGTCAAATTACCAATTCACAATCAAGTACGAGCGGGCCGCAAAAATGCCAACGCTGATGCCTATCCAGGATGCCTCATGAATCGGACACAGAAGAAGAAGTGGATGATCTGGAAGAGATCGAACTACCTGCCTTTCACAGGAATGGGATGATCCATGAGCAACAAGCCAGCAGGAGATCGCGTGGTAAGACGTTGAATCCTTTACACTCACCACATGTCATGTGTGCATTGCCACGAAGATCGTCGCGGTTGCACATTTTGACTTCTCACAGCTGAGTTGCTGTTTCTTTGTGTTTGGCAGCTAGGGAGTTAATTCTGTCTGTGCTCGGTGCTGGGACTGGGTGCAGTTTCTCCCGGCTGCAATTGATTATTGTTGATTGGTTTCCTTTAAGTTTCTGGTTGTCTGCTTTGGGGAGTTGCCAGTGAAACACTTCATGCAGACCACAGATAGGAATGAATCTGTATAGACTCTAGTTGAGAGCTCCTTAGTTGTTTTAAGCTTAACTTGCTTAGAGTTTATTTCCCAGACCCATTTATGTTCCTTCGGTGTTTGAGTGTGTATGCAAGTGAGTGCTATCCTGTCTGTTTATATGTCTAATCGGTGTATTTAGCTGAGATCAGCCCATATCCCTTTGGTGGTAATCAGGATCCTTCTTTGGACTGATTACAGGGTTCAGGGTCTGATAGGAGACAGGGTTAGGCTGGAGACTTGGACCTCTGAACCATTATCAGTACCTCCAAGGTAAGGGATTAGTTAGGACCCAGTGTAGGGTCAGGTTTAGACCCGGTCCTCCTCTTTCCTGTTTACAGCTCATCAAGTCCTCAAGATTAACCTGAGTTCAACTGATATGTTTCTACACATCTAGTCCTCAAGATTAACCTAAGTTCTGCTGATATTGTGTCAAGGTAAATCTATTTTATACTTACATTCTGATGTTGCTAAAATTATGTTGTTTAGAGTGTGGTTCCGTTATAAAATAGTTTACTGACATTGTAGTCATATCATTAGACAGCGTTGACACCACAGCTGGAAGGAGACTCAGGACAGCGATCCAGTTGTCAGCCGAATCAAGGAGCTGATAACTCAAGAAGGTTCCTCCTTGGAGAAGGACGCTCCTCTACAAGCAAGGCAGTGTGGAATGAGAGAAGCGGTTGTTCATCTACCGTGAGAAGCTGTGCGGAGGTACGTCAATCCAAGGACCCATGAAATGGTATGGCAGATAGTAGTCCCCAGAGCAGACATCCAGATGGTGTTAGAAGCCTACCACGATCAAGCGGGACACTTTGGTGGAAGAAGCTGGAGACCCTGTTGAAATGTCGTTTCTATTGGGTGGGAATGCGCAGCTCCATCGAGAGGTGGTGCCAGAACGTGGGACCCTGTGGCCTCAGAAGAAAGGATTACAGCAGTCAGAAGGCACCCCTGCAACCCATAAAGACGACTCGTCCCTTGGAGATCGTGGCCCTGGACCATGTCATGTTGTCACCCGCGGTCAGGATACTCTATGCCCTCACTATGGTGGATCACTACTCCAGGTTCCTGGTTGTCGCCCTGTCAAAGATCTGACAGCAGAGACAGCAGCAAAGACGTTCCAAGCGTATTTTCTGCAGACCACATGGATATCCTGAGCAGGTGCTAACTGACCAAGGCCCAGCCTTTGAAGCCGAATTGTTCAAGAGTTCTGTCACTTGTACGGGTGTAAGAAGATCAGAACCCACCGTACCACCCCAAACAATGGTCTCTGTGAGAAGATGAATCACATCGTCATTGACCTGTTGAAGACAATACCACTCGAGGAGAGAAATCGGTGGCCAGACTTACTACTGACCTAGTGGATCTGTACAATCACATACCTGTGAGTTCCACCAACTGCACCCCAGCCTATCTCATGCGGCAAGACCAGGAAAGCTGCCTATGGATCTGGAGCTTGGAGTTGTAGAACCAGAAGCAGATGTGACTA
The DNA here is from genome assembly GCA_033576555.1 of Oophaga sylvatica. Lineage (NCBI taxonomy): Eukaryota > Metazoa > Chordata > Amphibia > Anura > Dendrobatidae > Oophaga > Oophaga sylvatica. The sequence goes on along the minus strand of JARQOD010011989.1, from coordinate 3,156 downwards.
CTGAGGACTGGGACACAAACAGACAGGAACAGTACAGAAAAGTACAAGCCTGCGTTGAAGAATGTCTTAATCGAGTCTGGGTAAACAAGAAGATCGCTACAACAAAAGTGCGCCAGCTGAACTTTCGCACCTGGTGAAGTCGTACTGAAAAGAAAGAGGAGGTTACACAAACTCGACGATCAAAGGGAAAGAGAGCCCTACATCATCCAGAAATCAAGGTTTGACAACAAGAAACGTGCATAATTAGCAAGGATGGAGGAAGAACGACTGCAACAGTATCCCGAGATCACCTTAAGTTGTGTCCAAACCCATTAAAGCTTCAGGAAGAAGAACCTGTTGTCAATTAGGAAAAGCGTGATGAATCAGTCATAATACAGACTTAGGAGATTTCCCCGCGGATTGGCCAGAATTGGAGATGCTGTAATCATTCCCGTGCTTCAATTCTATCAACCTCAGAAGAACCTTACATCCAGTTTGCACAGTTGTTGCAGTAGAGTCAATACCAGAGGAACCTGCCCCAGCAGAACCTCAACAAGTGGAACCCCAAGAAGCGGTTACCCCAAGAAGTTGAACCTCAGGACGAAGGATCCCTGCGGAAGTTGAGCAGTTCATCCAACGCCCAGTATACTTGCCAGATCCCTAGAGAGGCTAAGGCAGTACTACAATTTACCTGCACGAGGAATAACAGGGTAACTGACACCTCACCTACCACCACACCACGTAGGTCAGTACGCATAACAAGAGGGCAATTTACCTGTTAGGTACAGAGAGTAGGACCTAACCCATGTAATAATTATCAAGAACCACTGTATATAAACTGTATGTATCGTTATAATATGCCTTTGTAATACTACTATTTATTAACCTATTTTTCCTCTTAAAAGTTGAAACAAGTGAATGGACATTGTTTTTGCTTGTTTTCTCTTCCCCTTTTTGAGCATCCTTTTCCAAAGAGACTGGGAATTTTATGGTTGCTCAATTCCTCAACTCCTCATTATGCTAATGTACATAGTTGTTTATTTACGTTATGCAACGTTCAAGAGTGCCTTACCTCCTGTAAAGGAAGAGTTATTTATAAAATGTTATAGTTCTTTGTTTTTGTATTTCAGCCCCGGAGTGCTGAGTTCTACTGGGGGGAATGTGGAGCCAGCTGTGACTGAATCCATATCTCCAGAAGGGTGCACTGAAGGAAGATCCCACTAGAGGTCATTATACACCACACACGTACAGCTATCCCAGAGACCAGCAGAGGGAGCTGTGTAAGACATATAAAAGACAGTTACACAGGAAACATCTAGTTTAGTCGGAGAGCTCAGTCAGAGAGAGAGCAGAGCAGACATTGCTAGGGAGTCTGCTCAGAGAGCTCATGCCGCCCGCAAAAAGAGCGGCGAAAGAGGAGCCCACCCTCCCCAGGTGTGTGATGTGTGAAGATCTAGGTAGGCCGAAGGCAAGGGGAAAAAGTTTTGAGACGGGGAGCTTAAAAAGTTTCATCTCAGCAAGTATCGCCGGACCCGGGGTCGAGCCTATAGGGATCTCCACGCCCCATTAGGAGAACACCGGAGTTTGGGGATAAAAGGGGCCCAGGAGTCCCACAGAGTGATAGGGTAGCTGGATCAGAAAAACGGAGTTAGCAGGGCCTGAAATTTTCAGACGGGTGGGGTTCAGGAAAAGGCCCAAATTTCAAAAGGGATCAGAGGTGCAAGACGGAGACCAAGTTAGCCCTAGTAAGGCAGGTCAGGATTTATCACAAAATGCAGAAGAAGGAGGCCCCACACCCCTACCAGGGGGAGGAATCTCGATGTGCATCCTTCCCTACAGTGCTCCGGGGAGTGTGCCCACCTACAGTAAAGGTTGGAATGGGTTTGAGATGAGTTCTGGCAGAGGCTCCCTCTGGGGGTTTAAACAAGGGGGGGTATAGTGAAGAATTGTGAGGACTGGGAATCAGGTGTTACTGACGGTCTTATAAAAGGGGTTTTTTTTTTCCCCCACGGGGTTTTGCCGGGTGATAAAATTGTTTTGTCTGAATCCTTCATTCCAGTTTCCCTTGTAGCCTGCTGTGTCGTGTCTGCATCCCCTGCTCCCAGAAAAAGAATTTTTCTTCTTTTGTGTTGTTGCTATATTTTTGCATTTTGTCCCCCACTTCTTTGGGGGCCTTCGGGGTCCCCCCGGGGGCTTTGCCTTTTTCAGTTTGGTTGGGCCCCCTTTGGGTTTTGTTTTTTTGCTTTTTCCAGTTTTTTCAGTGGCTGCTTTTTTTGATTTTTGTTACACCCGAGAGCTAATTTAGGGGTAGAGGTGTGTGATCTCAGGTGATTTTGAAATTAGTGGTTGGTGTTTTTCAGGGTTTTCTGGATTGCCGGAAGTTTCCCCTTTCCCGTCCTTTTTAATTTTGATAGTTTTGGGGCCCCCGCGTTTGCTTTCTATTTTTTTCTGTGTCAGTATTTTTTTGTCTAACCCCCTTACAAGTTTGGGGGCTTTCTATTATTTTGGGGGTTTTGCTCGGGGCAGATAGCTTTCCCATTTCTACTTTAGGTGTAGTTTGTTTTCAGGCTGTGACGAGGGTCTAGGACCAACGTAGGAACGTCCCCGGCTGCCTCTAGTTGTGGTGGGGTTTGTCAGGGGACTGCCCCTTTGATTCCCTGCCTTTGGGTATTGCCCTTTTTTTGCACTCTAGCTACCGAAACATAACCGTAAAAGGGACCCCAAAATGACTTTGTGTGTGTTTCCCCTTTTTTCCCCCCTTTGGGGGCCCCCTCGGGCCTGCACCTTTGCATTTATTGCCCTGGAGGATCCTCAGCCCCTTTTTGTGGAAGGTTAACACCTAGCTGCCCCAAAATTAACCCCCAGGGGGGGATCTGATAGCAGCGTGGTCATTCTGACCAGGCACCCCAAGTGGCGTCACGAATCCCCCTATCATTTTCAAGGGCACTGTAAATATCCCACATTCGGTTTAGGCCCAGGGCAACGGAAAACCGGGTGTGCTACCCCTGGGCTCCCCCTAGACATCAACGGGCCCGGGGCCCCAGTGTGTAGCCCCGCTAGCAGGCCCCAAAATAAAAATCCAGGAGAGTGACGGAAATTTAAAAGCAAAAGTTGTATTTTTCACTTTTCACTCAAAATTTTGACACCCCCATCTGAGAAAAAAGGGGGAGTGACACG
>JARQOD010011988.1:0-21291 GCA_033576555.1 Oophaga sylvatica | reverse complement strand
AAAATTTTTCCCCCTCTGGGGATTGATTCTCCCCCTTGGGGCTGAGAAAAAAACGATTTTGGGGTGCCAATGTGTTAATGCCAACACTTCTGTTTTTTCTGCCTCCCCCCAGGCTCAGGTTTGTTCCTAACTTTTTGACTGTTTTTCTGATGTTTTTTAGCGAAAGTAAATCTGCATCCTTGCCCCCCATAGGAGCTATGACTGCGCATTGAATTAGTGCCTGGTAGTAAATTCCCAAAAGGTCGCCTTTTTAACTTGTCTGTACCTGAACATGACGCTATGCGGTCTTATATCAAGGATCATTGGAGAAGGGTCATATCAGACATCCTCTTCACCCTTGGGTGCTGGTTTTTTTTTGTGGCCAAAAAGGATGGTTCATTAGGCCGTATATTGATTTCGTCTCTTGAACAATATCACGGGTGAAATATCAATATCCGTTACCCTTGATTTCTGCCCTGTTTTCCAGGGTGAAAAGTGCAACTTGGTTTACCAAGTTTGGGACCTCAGGGATGAATGAAGACGGCATTTAATACCCCAGGGGGCATTTTCGAGTGCCTAGTGATGCCCCTTTGGGGCTCACAAATTTGCTCCTTCCGTTTTCCAGTCCTTCATGAATGACATTTTCAGGGATTTTGTGGATAAAATTTCTGTTTGTTTATTTGATGATATCTTGATTTTTTCCAATGACTGGGACTCTCATGTGAAACTGTTCGGACTGTGTTCCAGATTTTGAGAGAGAATGCTCTGTAGTGAAGGGATCAAAGTGTCTTTTTGAGTACAGGGATCTATTTCTGGGATTTATTTTGTCCCCATCTGTTATTGAAATGGACCCGGTCAAGGTTCAGGCCATCTGTGTTGGGCCCAAACCCTACTTCATTAAAGGCTCTTCAGAGATTCTTGGGTTTTGCCAATTTTTATCGTAAATTTATTGGTAATTTCTCTGTTATTGTTAAACCATTGACTGATTTGACCAAAAAGGGTTCTGATGTGGTGAATTGGCCTCCTGAGCAGTCTCTGCGTTTCAGGAACTTAAGCAGAGATTCACTTCTGCTCCTGTTCTACGGCAGCCTGATGTTTCTCTGCCATTTCAGGTGGAGGTTGATGCCTCTGAAATTGGGGCAGGTGCCGTTTTGTCCCAAAGAGATCCAGAGACCTCTAAAAGTAACCCTTGTGTCTTTTTCTCTCGAAAATTTTCTCCAACTGAACGTAATTATGACGTGGGTATTCGGGAGTTATTGGCCATGAAGTGGGCTTTTAAAGAGTGGAGACATTGGCTGGAGGGAGCCAAACATCAGGTGGTGGTTCTCACGGACCATAAGAATCTGGTTTATCTGGAATCAGCCAAGCGACTTAATCCTAGACAGGCCAGGTGGGCCTTGTTTTTCACACGTTTTAATTTTGTGGTTTCCTTTATTCCTGGCACTAAGAATGTTAAGGCGGATGCCCTCTCGAGGAGTTTCCTTACGGACTCTCCTGAGTTATCTAATCCTGCTGTTATTTTGAAAAAGGTGTAGTTCTTTCCGCCATCTCGCTCAATTTGAGACTGGCTCTGGAAGGGTGTCAGGAGGATAAACCCGAGCGCTGCCCTATTGGGAAATTGTTTGTCCCAGACCGGTGGAAAAAGAGTGTGATGTCTGAGATTCATTGTTCCGCGTTTGCCGGTCATCCCGGAATTTTTGGTACCAGAGACTTGGTTAGTCATTCCTTTTGGTGGCCTACTTTGTCTTGTGACGTCAGGGAATTTGTGCAGTCCTGTGGGACTTGCTCTCGCTCCAAGCCTTGCTCTCGCTCTAGTGGTTTGTTGAAGCCATTGCCTGTGCCCAAGAGACCATGGACTCATATCTCTATGGATTTCATTTCCGACCTCCCTGTTTCTCAGAGAATGACCGTTGTCTGGGTGATTTGTGATAGGTTTTCCAAAATGATAGATCTTGTGCCATTACCTAAGTTGCCTTCCTCCTCCGAATTGGTGCCTTTGTTCCTTCAGCACGTGGTTCGGTTACACGGCATTCCTGAGAACATTGTGTCTGACAGAGGAGTCCAGTTTGTTTCCAGATTTTGGAGGACTTTTTGTTCTAAACTTGGTGTTCAATTGTCTTTCTCCTCGGCTTTTCATCCTCAGACCAATGGACAAACTGAGAGAACAAACCAGACATTGGAGACTTATCTGAGATGCTTTGTATCTGCTGATCAAGATGACTGGGTCTCTTTTTTGCCTTTGGCTGAGTTTGCTCTTAATAATAGGGCTAGCTCTGCCTCTTTGATGTCTCCATTTTTCTGCAATTTTGGGTTTCACCCTCGATTTTCTTCGGGACAGACGGAGGCTTCTGTCTGTCCAGGTGTTGACTCTGTTGTGGAGCGTATGCAGCAGATTTGGGACCAGGTTGTGGAGAGGTTGTCCCTCTCTCAGGAGAGGGCCCAGCGGTTTGCCAACCGGCATAGGACTGATGGTCCTCGGTTTGAAGTGGGGGACTTGGTCTGGTTGTCCTCAAGAAATATCCCTATGAGAGTTGCATCCCCTAAGTTTAAGCCTAGGTTCATTGGACCTTATAAGATCTTGGAGATTCTTAATCCTGTTTCCTTTCGTTTACTTCTTCCAGGGACATTTAAGATCCATAACGTGTTCCACAAGTCCTTATTGAAGAGGTTTGTCGAGCCAGTGGTTCCTATGGCTGCGCCTCCTGACCCTGTTTTGGTGAAGGGCAATCTGGAGTATGTGGTTGAGAAAATATTGGATTCTCGTTTTTCTAGATGGAAACTCCAGTATTTGGTTAAGTGGAGAGGTTATGGTCAGGAGGACAATTCTTGGGTGTTTGCTTCGGACATCCATGCTAGGAGACTGATCCGTGTGTATCACAGAGCTCATCCTGACCGACCTGGTTGCCCAAATGAGGGTTCGGTGACCCATCCTCAAGGGGGGTACTGCTGTGAATGTGTTAGAAATGAATTCTGAGCAGAAGCTCCCTCTGGTGGTTACAAACAGTACTGAACCATTCAATGAAGATTGTGAAGATTGGCAATCAGGAGTTACAGACTGGTCTTATATAAGAGAGGTTCCCTCCCATCATGTTTGCCGGTGATCAATTGTTCTTGTCTCAACTGTGGTTCCTGGTTCACTTTGAAGCTTGCTGAGTCTTTCCTGCATCTTCTTCTATCAGATAAGATATTTTCTGCTTTTATTTTTTTTGCTTGCTTTTTGCATTGTTCTCTGCACTTCTGTGGAGGTCAGCCAGGTCCCCTCTGGGGGCTTGTGCTCCTCTCAGTTTACCTGAGCCACTGTTATATGTTCATTTGCCTTTTCCAGTTTTTTCAGTGGCTGCGGCTTAGTTTTGTTACACCAGAGAACTAATTTAGGTGGTAGAGGTCGTGTGATCTCAGGTGTTTTTGCAATTAGTAGAGTTGGTATTTTTTAGGGTTTTTTGGATGCAGTAAGTGTCCTTCCTATCCTTCTCTTTCTAGGAACATTGGGCCCAACTTTGCTCATACTATTTTCTGTCTGTGTCTGTATTTCCTCTGGTCTAACTGCCATTACATGTTTGGGGGCTTCCTATGTTCTTTGGGGATCTGCTCCGGGGCAGATAGCTTTCCTCTTTCTATCTTTAGGTGTAGTTCAACCTCTCAGGCTGTAACTGGAGGGCTCTAGTGACCAACTTGGAACGCTATCCCACGCTGCCTTAGTTGTAGGTGGTTATAGTCAGGGTAGCTGCAATCCAGTAGATTTCCAACCTCTCTGTGTGTATTGCCATTGTTCCTGCTCTCCTCAGTCTACCAAATCATAACAACACATATTCACTGCATCTATGCCCAAAATTATTGTTCCAGGCAAGATGCAGATAAAAATTATTAGTAATTTGAATGCAGGTGGAGCTTTGTATAGTGCCTAATAGAATGAGTACCACACACTGCTACTATGCCCACAATTATTCAACAGGCAAGATGCAGCTAAAAATTCGTAGTTATTTGAACGCTGGTGGAGCTTTGTATAGATGACCTAATAGAATGCGTATCACACTTTGCTAATATGCCCAAATTAATGTCCACACAAGATGCAGATAAAAATTCACAGTATTTGAATGCTGGTGGAGCTTTGTATAGATGGCCTAATAGATTGAGTAACACACACTGCTACTATGCCCAAAATTATTGTTCAGGCAAGATGCAGATAAAAATTATTAGTAATTTGAATGCTGGTGGAGCTTTGTATAGATGACCTAATAGAATGAGTACCACACACTGCTTCTATGCCCACAATTATTCAACAGGCAAGATGCAGCTAAAAATTCGTAGTTATTTGAATGCTGGTGGAGCTTTGTATAGATGACCTAATAGAATGCGTATCACACTTTGCTAATATGCCCAAAATTAATGTCCAGACAAGATGCAGATAAAAATTCATAGTTATTTGAACGCTGGTGGAGCTTTGTATAGATGGCCCAATAGAATGAGTAACACACACTGCTACTATGCCCAAAATTATTGTTCAGGCAAGATGCAGATAAAAATTATTAGTAATTTGAATGCTGGTGGAGCTTTGTATAGATGACCTAATAGAATGAGTACCACACACTGCTTCTATGCCCACAATTATTCTACGGGCAAGATGCAACCAAAATTCATAGTTATCTGAATGCTGGTGGAGTTTTGTATAGATGATGTAATAGAATGAGTACCACACACTGCTACTATGCCCACAATTATTCTACAGGCAAGATGTAGCTCAAAATTCGTAGTTATTTTAAGGTGGTGGAGCTTTGTATAGATGGCCTAATAGAATGAGTACCACACACTGCTAATATGCCCACAATTATTCTACAGGCAAGATGCAGCTAAAAATTTGTATTTATTTGAACGCTAGTTGAGCTTTGTATAGATGGCCTTAATAGAATGATACCACACACTGCTACTATGCCCACAATTATTCTACAGGCAAGATGTAGCTCAAAATTCATAGTTATTTAAATGCTGGTAGAGCTTTGTAGATGGCCTAATAGAATGAGTACCACACACTGCTACTATGCCCACAAATTATTCTACAGGCAAGATGCAGCTAAAATTTGTATTTATTTGAATGCTGGTGGAGCTTTGTTAGATGGCCTAATAGAATGAGTACCACACACTGCTACTATCCCACAATTATTCTACAGGCAAATGCAGCTAAAAATTCGTAGTTATTTGAACGCTGGTGGATCTTTGTATAATGGCCTAAAGAATGAGTACCACACATGCTACTATGCCACAAATTATTCTCGGCAAGATGCAGTAAAAATTTTAGTAATTTGAATGCTGATGGAGCTTTGTATAGATGGCCTAATAGAATGAGTAACACACACTGCTACTATGCCCAAATTATTCTCAGGCAAGATGCAGCTAAAATTCTATGTTATTTGAATGCTGGTGAGCTTTGTTAGATGGCCTAATAGAATGAGTAGCACACACTGTACTATACTATGCCACAATTATTCGACAGGCAAATGCAGCTAAAAATTCGCTAGTTATTTGAACGCTGGTGGAGCTTTGTATAGAGGCCTAATAGAATGAGTACCACACATGCTACTATGCCCAAATTATTCTACTGCAAGATGCAGTAAAAATTTGTAGTAATTTGAAGCTGTGGAGCTTTGTATAGATGGCCTTAATAGAATGAGTACACACACACTGACGAAGCTGAGCCGAAAAGCGTTGGATGTGAGTGCGGCTGCCCTCCTGGTCACCGTTCCTCCTGTTACACCTGTGAGCTGCTGCTGCCATTTGGTAAATATCATGACACATGTCTAATCATTTATTTCTGATATGCATTGCACTGGTTTGGTAATTTTCCTTATTATAGTCACTTATGATAGGCACCGTAATGATGGTGCTTCTGTGACACATTTTATGTTTACCTTGCCAGTTATATATATTTAGACATGATTATTATATATTCTGACTCTATATATCTCAGGACAGGGGGAGGTGTGCCAGGGGAGCAGTACACCTTGGTATCTTTACTTATTTTCCCATTATCTCTTTTATATGATACACGTCTTGGTTTATAACCGTTTACCTATATATTTGTGTGATAAACTCTTTTACAATTGTTACAATAAAGTTTATACTTTTTATACATATTTCTGGACTAGTACACGTTTTTGCTGCGCATGCAGTACTCCTAGTTTGAATTGAATTTGTGTGTCCAGCACACTTCCATCACATACATATATATATATATATATATATATATATATATATATATATATACAATAATGTGATTTCTTCTATTCTTTCAATGTATGTGGTTGTGGAATATCTTTTATCACACTGCTACTATGCCCACAATTATTCTACAGGCAAGATGCAGCTAATAATTCGTATTTATTTGAATGCTGGTGGAGCTTTGTATAGATGGCCAAATAGAATGAGTACCACACACTGCTACTATACCCACAATTATTCTACAGCAATATGCAGCTAAAAATTTGTAGTTATTTGAACGCTGGTGGAGCTTTGTATAGATGGCCTAATAGAATGAGTAGCACACACTTCTACTATGCCCACAATTATTCGACAGGCAAGATACAGCTCAAAATTTGCAGTTATTTGAATGCTGGTGGAGCTTTGTATAGATGGCCTAATAGAATGAGTACCACACACTGCTACTATACCCACAATTATTTTACAGGCAATATGCAGCTAAAATTCGTAGTTATTTGAACGCTGGTGGATCTTTGTATAGAGCGCCTAAGAGAATGAGTACCACACACTGCTACTATGCCCAAAATTATTGTCTATGCAAGATGCAGATAAAAATTATTAGTAATTTGAATGCTGATGGAGCTTTGTATAGATGGCCTAATAGAATGAGTAACACACATTGCTACTATGCCCAAAATTATTGTCCAGGCAAGATGCAGCTAAAAATTCATAGTTATTTGAACGCTGGTAGAGCTTTGTATAGATGGCCTAATAGAATGAGTAGCACACACTTCTACTATGCCACAATTATTCGACAGGCAAGATACAGCTCAAAATTTGCAGTTATTTGAATGCTGGTGGAGCTTTGTATAGATGGCCTAATAGAATGAGTACCACACACTGCTACTATACCCACAATTATTTTACAGGCAATATGCAGCTAAAAATTCGTAGTTATTTGAACGCTGGTGGATCTTTGTATAGAGAGCCTAAGAGAATGAGTAACACACAATGCTACTATGCCCAAAATTATTGTCTATGCAAGATGCAGATAAAAATTATTAGTAATTTGAATGCTGATGGAGCTTTGTATAGATGGCCTAATAGAATGAGTAATAGTGTTGAGCGATACTGCTCGATATCTAAAAATATCGGATCGGAATGGTATCGCCGATATCACTAAATATCGGCGATATCCGATTCCGATACCGGAAGTCCCATGTAAGTCTATGGGAACAAAATATCGCAACTAAAAAAAACCTTTCTTTCGTTGTAAACACAAAATATACACACATAGAATACATATATATATATATATATATATATATATACATGTCATTGTGACATATATATATACATATATGTATAGTTTATACACTTCTACATAGTAAAATAGCCTCTGATTCAATTGCCTGGTAAAGCTGGCTTCTGAGAAAAGACAGAAGCACCCGACATGAAATGACACTTGGTGTACATAGGGTTAACCATGTCTTTTCATGTCGTTTGCTATCTGATTTGCACAAACAATTACATCAGTCTATGTGTGCAAAATTTCACACCTGTAGGGGTTAATTAAAGGTGTAAATTCGTTGTAAAAAAAACGGACTTTTTTGCTACGAATTTACACCTTTAATTAACCCTACAGGTGTGAAATTTTGCACACATAGACTGATGTAATTGTTTGTGCAAATCAGATAGCAAAGGACATGAAAAGACATGGTTAACCCTATGTACACCAAGTGTTATTTCATGTCGGGTTCTGCATTTTCACAAAAGCCGGCAATTGAATTAGCGGCTATTATACTATGTAGAAGTGTATGAACTATAAATAAATAATATATATATATGTGTCACAAATTCAATGACATGTATATATATTATATATATATATGAGGTGTAAAATTGTTTAAAAAAAATGCGTGGGCTCCCGCCCTATTTTCGCAACCAGACAGACAAAGCCAGCGAATGGGGGCAGATAATAATAGCCCAGAGAGGGACCATTATTTTTGGCCCCCCCTGGCTACTAACATCTGCCCCCAGACACCCCAGAAAAGACAAATCTATAATTAGATTCGCCCTTTCTGGCACTTTGCCCGTCTATTCCCATTGCCCTGTAGCGGTGGCGAATGGGTTAATAAGGGGTTAAAGCCACCTTGCAATTGAAAGGTGACCTTAAGCCAGGTTAATTATTGAGAGCTGTCAATTAGACAACTATCAATTATTAATCCTATTGCATGAAAATAAAATAAAACACACACTTTAATTAAAAATCATTTTAATGAAATAAAGACACATGTTTTTGACCATCTTTTATTTGACTGCAAAAACCATTTCCTGTAATAAAAATAAATAAAAAAGCAAAATTATTCTTACCTATCCCATGCACAGTCAGGTCCCACGGTGTAATCCTTCAGAAAGGGTTAATGTTTACTGCAGGGACCGCAGCTAATGCTGCAGCCTCACAGTAAACCCCCAAATGAATGAGTTCCTCTCCTGGCTGACAGGAGAGGAAGTGGAAAGCTTAATTGATTGCTTTCCACTTTCACTTCAGGTCAGCCAGGGACACAATCAGTGACGTCAGAGGGAAATTAACAAAAATAGGGGTTCCCTTCGAATAAAAAATGGCGTCGGGTCCCCCTATTTTTGTTAACCAGCCTGATGAAGCAGACTGCTGAGCAGTGGCGTACCGTGAATGAAGCAGACCAAGCAGCTGCTATGGGGCCCGGACAGGTGAGGGGGCCCTCGACGGTCGGGTAGCTGTGCTGACACAGTACTACCAGGGGGTCGGCGGGGGAGGGGAGCGCAGCTCTTCTATATACTCACCCCTCCTGGTGCGGTCTCTGCAGCCCCTGCTCTTCTCCCACGGTCTCCGACGCCTGTGTTCAGCTTTCAGGTGGTACCGCTCATTACAGTCATGAATACGCACATATTCATAACTTTAATGAGCTGTCCCGCGTGACCGCTGAACACTGGCGGCGGAGACCGTGGGAGAAGAGCAGGGGCTGCACAGACCGCCCTGGCGGAAGGGTGAGTATAAGGGATACTTACCTGTCCCGTTCCACCGTTGCTCGTGTTCTCTTGCTGCAATGTTCAGGTCAGAGGGCGCGATGACGTCGTTAGTGCGCGCCGCGCCCTCTGCCTGATCATTCACTGCTGGAGGACCCCGAAGACAGCGGCACTCAGCAGTGGAGAGAGGACAGGTAAATATCTCAGGTGCCGGGGCCCTGAGCGAGCTGTGACATCGGCACCTGGTGTCACCCCCTGCTCAGGACACCGGCACCTGGCCCCCAGCGACGAAAGATGAGTATGTCTTTCTTTTTCTTTTGGTTGCAGCAGCTGCGGCAGCATAAGGGCCTATACTATGGTGCATCTATGGGGGCACAATCTATGGGGGCATAATACATTTTTTTGTTTAATGTGTCCCCTCACTGTGCTGGCACTTTACATTTACAATGGCTCTGGGTTTTTTTTTTGGGGGGGGGCCCATTCAGACTTTTGCTATGGGGCCCCATGATTTCTATGTACGCCCCTGCTGCTGAGGCATGGTATTTAAGGCTGTTAAGGAGCCAATATCCATGGACCTTGCCAGCCTGATAATACCAGGCCACAGCAGTCTGCATATCTTGGCTGATTAACAAAAATAGGGGATCCCCTCGAAAAAAATTGGCGTGGGGTCCCCCCTATTTTTGTTAACCAGCCAGATGAAGCAGACCGCTGAGGCCTTGATTTTCAGGCTGTTAAGGAGCCAAGATCCATGGACCTTGCCAGCCTGATAATACCAGGCCACAGCAGTCTGCATATCTTGGCTGATTAACAAAAATAGGGGATCCCCTCGAAAAAAATTGGCGTGGGGTCCCCCCTATTTTTGTTAACCAGCCAGATGAAGCAGACCGCTGAGGCCTGGATTTTCAGGCTGTTAAGGAGCCAAGATCCATGGACCTTGCCAGCCTGATAATACCAGGCCACAGCAGTCTGCATATCTTGGCTGATTAACAAAAATAGGGGATCCCCTCGAAAAAAATTGGCGTGGAGTCCCCCCTATTTTTGTTAACCAGCCAGATGAAGCAGACTGCTGAGGCCTGGTTTTTCAGGCTGGTAAGGATCCAATATCCATGGACCTTGCAAGCCTGATAATACCAGGCCACAGCAGTCTGCTTAGCTTGGCTGGTTAACAAAAATAGGGGATCCCCTCGAAAAAAAAACGGCGTAGGGGTCCCCCTATTTTTGTTAACCAGCCAAGTAAAATGCAGACTGCTGCGGCCTGGTATTAAAAGACTGTCAAGGCCCATGGATTTTGGCCCTCAACAGCCTGATAATACCAGGCTACAGCAGCCCCACATTTGGCGCATCAAAAGATGTGCCAATTGTGGCACTTTACCCGGCTCTTCCCACTGCCCTGTAGCGGTGGCAAGTGGGGTAATAAGGGGTTAATGTCACCGTTGATTGCACGGTGACAATAAGCCCGGTTAATAATGGAGAGGTGTCAATAAGACACCGATCCATTATTAATCCCAAAGTTTTTAAATGTATAAAAAAAAAGACACAGCAAGAAAAAAGTATTTTAATGAAATAAAAGAGACAACACAGTTTTCATTAATTTTATTATACTCTCATTCCTGCGACGCCATCGATCTCCTGTAAAAAAAGAAAAAAAAAAAACCAACAGTATACCACCTGTCCGACGCAGTCCATAGTAACGACTGTCCCACGACTATCCAGCTCTGCTACATCGCAATGACAGGCAGAGCTTGTCATCGCGACGCAGCACAGCTGATTACCTGCTTCTCCGGCGGTGACGTCATCGGACTGACTGCTTTACGGCCGGGATTACCCAGCAGTCACTGCAGTTATCGCGAGAAACTGCATTTGACCGCCGGGGAAAGATGATGGCGGCCATCAAGCAGTCCAGGCCGTGACCGCCGGAGATCTTCTGCCAGGTAAGTGCCGCTGACTCCTGACAGACCCGACCGACGGACACTGACAGTGACAGTGACAATTCCGATTCCGGTATCCGATAAGACGAAAATATCGGAACTCGGAATCGAAAGTCCGATAGAGCTAATATCGGCCGATACCCGATACTTGCGGTATCGTATCGCTCAACACTAATGAGTAACACACACTGCTACTATGCCCAAAATTATTGTCCAGGCAAGATGCAGCTAAAAATTCATAGTTATTTGAACGCTGGTAGAGCTTTGTATAGATGGCCTAATAGAATGAGTAGCACACACTTCTACTATGCCCACAATTAGTCGACAGGCAAGATGCAGCTCAAAATTCGCAGTTATTTGAACGCTGGTGGAGCTTTGTATAGATGGCCTAATAGAATGAGTACCACACACTGCTACTATGCCCACAATTATTCTACAGGCAAGATGCAGCTAAAAATTCGTAGTAATTTGAACGCTGGTGGAGCTTTGTATAGATGGCTTAATAGAATGAGTACCACACACTGCTACTATGCCCACAATTATTCTACAGGCAAGATGCACCTAATAATTCGTATTTATTTGAATGCTGGTGGAGCTTTGTATAGATGGCCAAATAGAACTAGCACCACACACTGCTACTATACCCAAAATTATTCTACAGGCAATATGCAGCTAAAAATTCGTAGTTATTTGAACGCTGGTGGAGCTTTGTATAGATGGCCTAATAGAATGAGTAACACACACTGCTACTATGCCCAAAATTATTGTCCAGGCAATATGCAGCTAAAAATTCATAGTTATTTGAACGCTGGTAGAGCTTTGTATAGATGGCCTAATAGAATGAGTAGCACACACTTCTACTATGCCCACAATTATTCGACAGGCAAGATGCAGCTCAAAATTCGCAGTTATTTGAACGTTGGTGGAGCTTTGTATAGATGGCCTAATAGAATGAGTACCACACACTGCTACTATGCCCACAATTATTCTACAGGCAAGATGCAGCTAAAAATTCATATTTATTTGAACGCTAGTGGAGCTTTGTATAGATGGCCTAATAGAATGAGCACCACACACTTCTACTATGCCCACAGTCGACAGGCAAGATGCAGCTCAAAATTCGCAGTTATTTGAACGTTGGTGGAGCTTTGTATAGATGGCCTAATAGAATGAGTACCACACACTGCTACTATGCCCACAATTATTTTATAGGCAAGATACAGCTCAAAATTCATAGTTATTTGAACGCTGGTGGAGCTGGCAAAAAGTGCTAGGAACTGCTGTAACCCAGCCCTCAAAAGGGCTGCAATTACAAAAAGGTCCCACTCCCTACTCCCTAAACCTTTCTGTCGCTTTAAGTGAAATTTTGCTTCCAATTTGCTGCTGCACAATATAGCGCTCACAGCAGCAGTATAACACGCAGCTGCAGCAGTTAGAAAATGGTGGCGACGGGGAAAATGGCTGGGTCTTATAGGGCAAGGATATGTGACATACATAGCCCATGACACATGCCCTTGCTTGTATGAAAATAAGCAATTCGCTCCGTGTGTGCGCTGCTGATAGGCTGACAGACTGCACCGCCCACTGGAAATGTGGGAAAGAGAAAAAAAAATGGAGATCTTCATTATTTCTGCAGAGATCCATCCCATGCCCCCCCCCCGCTATGTAGCCCTGCGTTCTTTCCGGATGTGTTCCGGAGGTGTCATGAACACCTCCGGAAAGAGCACGCGTCAGAAAGGGGGCGGGGCTTTGGGCGGTGCGGAATTTCCACTCCGTCCAAAGCGCTGTGGTTCTGGACTGTGGAACCACAGCCTTTTGATTTTGGTGCACGAACAGTTATCGAACATAACCTCGAACAGCCGGATTTTTTCCAAATCGTTCGAGTTCGTCGAATGGCTCGAACACCGCCCAAAACAGCTCGAATTTGAGATTGGCAAACAGTTCGATTTGAACACCGCTCATCTCTAATAACTTCCTAACAAAAAAAAAATTTTGGTTCCAAAATGTGCTGATGTAAAGTAGACATGTGGAAAATGTTATTTATTAACTATTTTTTGTGAAATATCTCTTTGATTTAAGGGCATAAAAAAGTTTGAAAATTGCTACATTTTTAAAATGTTCGCCATATTTTCATTTTTTTCATAAATAAATGCAAGTCATATTGAATAAATTTTACCACTATCATGAAGTACAATATCTCACGAAAATCATTCTCAGAATCAGCGGGATCCGTTGAAGCGTTCCAGGTTATAAGCACATAAAGTGACAATGGTCCAATTTCAAAATTAAGGCCTGGTCATTAACCTACAAAATGGCTTAGTCCTTGAGGGGTTAAAGTCACACTACTCACACAGGCAGGGAGTGCAGAGTATGCACAGTGGCTTGAAGGCACAGTACTCCCACCGATATGGGCTGCAGAGTTCACACATTGGCTTAAAGGTACAGTATTCCTAACGATATGGGATGTAGAGTACAACCAGTGGTGTTTTTGAAGAGTGCGCAATCAGAATCTGTCCCTCACGCAAACTGCATCCTATCTATACGTAATTAAGAGCAGAATGGCAGTGGAACTTGTGATCCTGCCTTTATACTGGTCATGTCATGTGGTGCACTGGCCAATCACAGCCATGCCAGAACAGGCACTCTGCCCCCAACTTCATGCTGCTCTCAGGTTGGTAGCAAAAACACTGTGAAAGATTTCCTTTAAGGCCAAAAGAAACTTGGACCTTAAGGGGACAATAAAAAAATAAAGTAACAGAATAACAATTATTCACATTGCTTACACAGACATTGGTGGATGTACAGGTGCATCTCACAAAATTAGAATATCATCAAAAAGTTAATTTATTTCAGTTCTTCAATGCAAAAAGTGACACTCATAAATTCTATAGAGTCATTACACACAGAGTGATCTATTTCACGTCTTTATTTCTGATAATATTGATGATTAAGGCTTACAGCCAATAAAAACCCAAAAGTCATTATCTCAGTAAATTAGAATACTTTATAACACCAGCTTGAAAAAATGATTTAAAAATCTGAAATGTTGGCCTACTGAAATGTATGATCAGTAAATGCACTCAATACTTGGTCGGGCTCCTTTGGCATCAATTACTGCATCAATGTGGTGTGGCATGGAGGAGATCAGCACGTGGCCTTGCTATGGTGTTATGGAATTCCAAGTTGCTTTGATAGCAGTCTTCAGCCCGTCTGCATTGTGGGGTCTGGTGTCTCTCATCTTCCTCTTGAGAATACCCCTTAGATTCTCAATGGGGTTAAGGTCAGGCGAGTTTGCTGCCAATCAAACACAGTGATACTGTTTATTTAAAACCAGGCATTGGTACTTTTGGCAGTGTTGACAGGGGCCAAGTCCTGCTGGAGAATGAAATTTCCATCTCCAAAAGCTTGTCGGCAGAGGGAAGCATGAAGTGCTCTAAAATTTCCTGTTAGATGGTTGCACTGACTTTGGTCTTGATACAATACAGTGGACCTACACCAGCAGATGACATGGCTCCCCAAACCATCACTGATTTTGGAGACTTCACACTAGACCTCCAGCAGCTTGGATTGTGGCCTCCACTCTTCCTCCAGACTTTGGGACCTTGATTTCAAATGAAATGCAAAACTTACTTCATTTGAAAACAACACATTGGCCCATTGAGCAACAATCCAGTCTTTTTCTCCTTGGCCCAGGTAAGATGCTTCTGGCGTTGTCTATTCGTAATCGCTATACTCGTAACAAGTACTTTGTAAAAATCGCTTATTCTTTCCGAATAGCAAATACAATGCAAGTCAATGGAAAATGCGAGTTATTTTCTGCTGTACCCTACAAAGTGGTCTGGGGGCCTGAGGAAAAGGCTGCAATGGATAGGAAAGAGAGTAAACAGACTCACAAATAGTTTCTGGGAATAAGTTTGTTCCATTATTACACCACTTTACTATACACAAAAAACAACTACCAAACCTAGATTTCTGATGAATATGTATGCCCTATCTCAGTCACAATGTAGGACAACCTGTCACAAGGGCCTCCAATGACAAATATTAGTTTGGTAGGACTATTCTACATTCAAGATTTGTCCACTGCACATTGTGCATAGGGTTTGTAAAGATTAGCCCTATGGGCTGAGTCATGATTGACCAAGGAAGCCACCATCCCAAGGGCCTCCAATCACAAATAGTAGTTAGGCTGGAGTAGGAACACTGTCCTGGTTTGTCCACTGCACAATGTGCATAAGGTTTGTAAAAATTAGCTCTACGGGCTGAGTCATGGTTAACACAGGAAGCCACCATCCCAAGGGCCTCCAATCACAAATAGTAGTTAGGCTGGAGTAGGAACACTGTCCAGGTTTGTCCACTGCACAAAGTGCATAGGGTTTGTAAAGATTAGCCCTATGGGCTTAGTCATGGATGACGAAGGATGGAAATGAGTTTTTATGGGAAGGGGTTGACGTTAACAGCAATAGCATGACTTAGCATTTTTGATGAATTTAGGTTGGCTTGCTGTTATCTGGAGGGATTGCAAACTGTGGAGTAGAGTTGAGAGAAACAGGTCGGTCAGATTAAAAAGTCACCCACTTTAGCCAAAGTTTCGTCAACAGAAACCCGACCACAGTGTGAGGTCGGCCATGCGGTCGTCGAAATGAGCGCCAAAGTCGTTTTTCCCAGAATGATTGCTGGTGCCCTTTTTCAGCCAATGAGCAAGGACGTACACTGTGGGCAACAAGATGACATGTGTAGCGTCCACCACCTTCGCAGAGAAGAGCATTGCAGTGATTGACTTGCTTGGGGGGCATCATAGTGTCTATAAAAGCCCTCACCGCCGACCTCCATTTTACTTCTGGCGATCTTCAAAGTAGGGAGAGGTTGCTGTTTATCAGTAGGGAGAGAGCTAGGGCTGTAAAGATAGAAGAAGTTCTTATGTGCTTGTGCTGATAGCAATTGTGCTGTACAGTTAGTGTACAGTGACAGGGGAGGATTTTCTTGTGTGCAGCAGTGCTGGTTATTAGGCTGCCTGATAGCTGTATTGCTGTGTGTACACTGCTGTGCAGACTGCTTTTTACACAGCACTAATACTTTTATTCTTTTTTTCTGCACAGTTACAAAACGTTTATTTTTTCCCACACCGTATAGAGCTGTACGCTCCTCACACACTACCGTATACCGGCTGGTATCACGGACAAATACATGCTGACTATCTGTGTGAGACTCCGGAAATATATACGGACATTTAAATTTTCCCCTTCACCGTATACAGCTGTACGCTTCTCATACAGTACCATATAGCTGCTGGTATTTTTGGTACATTTTCTCAAACATGAGGAAGTATAGTGGAAGAGGCCGCGGACGTGGGCGGGGAGGCCAGCTGGTACTGATTGTGGTGGTGGTGCATCTGCTGGTAGTGCCAAAAGCAAAATAGCACCTAAGGCAGGAGGTGTTGAGCCTGCATCATCATCTAGCTCCATAAGGCCTGGAAGGCTTCCTTTTCTGGGAGTAGGTAAACCGCTTTTAAAGCCGGAGCATCAGGAACAGGTTTTGGCTTACAAAACAGCCTCCTTCTCTATCGCCTCCTCTTCTGAAGTTTCAAAAACTGCAAGCAGTCAGTGCAGGCTCCTGGTCAGGAACAACACCGTTCCATGTGTCCTTCACCCCCACCAAAAGTGAAGGATGCAGCAGGCCACACTTCAGATTACTCCCTGGAGCTCTTTTCACATACTATTCCTAATTTATTAAGTAAAATCCTGAATTCCCTAGTCCAAGATGAATATGACATGGAGTGCACTGATGCACAGCCACTGCTATATGATTCTGCCGGTACATTCACCCAGAGCACTGCATTGCCCTCTCAGTCTACTGAGCCAGATTCTGACCCTGATGAAACTCAGGTGCCCCTTCCCGCATACTCTAACACCTTACACGGTGACACAGAGGAAGGTGCAGATGAAATTAAAGAGGAGGTGATGGATGACCAGTTGTTGACCAGGATTGGCATCCATTGGGGGAAGAGGGTGCTGCTGGCAATAGCTCAGAAGAGGAGGAGGATCCGCAACAGGCATCGACATCGCAGCTGCGGTTATCTGGCAGGACCATAAAAGTCCAAAAACGTGTTAAAAAAACAAAAAGAGTTGCAGGACAGCTTGGCCAGACGGTCAATTTAGCACAGCGTGCAAGCCCTGAAAAGTTTTCCCATAGTAGGAAGAGTGCAGTGTGGCACTTTTTTGACCAAAATCCTATTGATGAGGCAAAGATTATCTGTAAGAAGTGCGGAAGGACCTTTAGCCGAGGAAAAAATCTCGGACATTTGAATACCAGTTGCATGCTTAGACATGTAAACACCATGCACTTGCAAGCGTGGATGGACTACAAAACCTCACTGGCTTTGAACGCCTACATTGCAAAACTGATCTCATTAGAGATGATGCCCTTCCGTTTGGTTGAAAGCGCAGCGTTCTGAGAGCTCATGTCCTACGCTGTCCCACGCTATGACCTACCCAGTCGACACTTCTTTTCTAGAAAAGCCATCCCTGCCTTCCACCTGCATATGAAAGACCGCATTGTCCATGCACTCAAACAATCAGTGAGTGGAAAGGTGCACCTCACTACAGATGCATGGGCCAGTAGGAATGGCCAGGGCCGTTACGTGTCCATCACTGCGCACTGGGTGGATGTGGTGGATGCAATGTCCACAGGGGACAGAGGCGGTGGGACAGTGCTGCCTAGCCCACAGTATAGGCAACAGTTGGCTGTAGGCGTTTGACCCTCCTCCTCTTCCTCCTCCCGAAGCGAAAGATCGTCGACAGAGCGCAGTCATACGAGCACTCCAACTGCAGCTGCCAGTGTTGCACACGAGGTGTCCCACTATCGAAAAGCTAATGGTAAGCATTAGCAGGCTGTTTTAAAGATGATGTCTTTGGGCGACAACAGACACACCGCGGAGGTACTGGCCGACTACTTGCAGCAAGAAACTGAGTCATGGCTGGGCAGTCTACATCTTGAGCCAGGCAAGGTAGTCAGTAATTTTGTGGCGGCCATATACGTAATTTTGTGGCGGCCATAGCCCGTGTAAAACTCAGACACATACCTTGCCTGGCTCACACCTTGAACCTGGTGGTGCAGTTCTTCATAAATAATTATCGGGAGTTTCCAGCCCAGCTCCATATGGTGCGAAGAATGTGCTCGCACATCCGTCGCTCACCTGTAGACTCCAGTCGTATGCAGTGGCTGCAGCGATCGCTCCACCTCCCCAAGCACCGCCTAATCATAGACATTGCAACAAGGTGGAACTCCACCATGCACATGGTTGATAGGCTGTGCGAACAGAGGCAGGCTGTAATGCATTTGTGGGAGGATACACAGGCAGGCAGTTTGAGGGCAGACATCGAGTTGTCGGGTGTGCAGTGGTCAAAGCTGAAAGACCTCTGTAAAGTCCTTCAGTATTTTGAGGAATGCACACGGCTGGTAAGCGCAGATGACGCCATCATAAGCATGAGCATCCCACTTTTGCGTCTGCTCATGCAAACTTTGATGCACATTAAGAATCAGTTGTCTGCAGCAGAGGAGGAGGAGGGAAGCCTTGATGACAGTCAGCCATTGTCTGCTCAGGAAACTGTCCTGGATGAGGTTGAGGAAGAAAAGGAAGAGGAGGAGTATGAGGGGGACGATTGTTTTGGGGAGGAGGATGCTTCTCAGGAGGCAAGAGAAAATGTTGGCTTGCCAAGGTCAGGTACAGGGTTTGTGCGTGAGTGGAGGGTTGTGGATTTGGCAAAAGTGCTCCTCCACCCACTACTGGCAGTGCATCATTGACACCTGGAACATTGGCCCACATGTTTGATTATGTCTTGCGGATCCTTAAAAAGGGACACTCGCATTGCCAAAATTATGAAGGATGACGACTACTGGTTGGCCAGCATCCTCGATCCACGCTATAAAGGCAAATTACAGAACATCATGCCACAGGAGAACCTAGAGCTAATATTGGTGATCAAAAAAGCAACTCTAGTAAACCGTTTGTTAGAGGCATTCCCAGCGCACAGCAGCGGTGCAGGTTCTACCACGAGCCGTACTGGGCCAAATGGAAGAGGTGTTCGTGGTGCATACAGCCAAAATGGCTTTAGAGACTAGGGTTTCATGACCATGTTGTGGACTGATTTCTTGAGTACCGCTCACACGACGGGTAATACTGAATTGATTGCAACTGACAGGAGACAGCAGTTGTCAACTATGATTCAAAATTACCTCTCCTCCCCTATCGATATTCTCCCTCACAGTTCTTTTCCCTTTGACTACTGGGCCTGTAAACTGGACACCTGGCCTGAATTGGCCACAATATGCCTTACAGGAGCTCGCTTGCCCTGCTGGTAGTGTGTTATAAGAAAGAGTCTTCAGTGCAGCTGGATCAATCCTGACAGAAAGAAGGACCCGGCTGTCGACCCAAAATGTTGATGATCTCACCTTCATTAAAATGAACCATGCCTGGGTTTCAAAGGATTTTGTACCACCTTCCCCTGATGACACATAGTTTGCCAGCAAAATGGCTCGCTTTGTCCTCCTCTTCCTCCCACTTCTCCAATTCCTCCATTTGCAGCTGCTGAATGTCCAGCCTACACCTCAACATATGCCAGTTTTTCCACCTCCCTAACTGGGCTGTACCACCCCACAACTTTTTTTTACATAGTTATTAAGGTTGAAGGAAGATTTTAAGTCCATCCAGTTCAGCCCATATCCTATCCTAACCTGCCCTAACATGTCGATCCAGAGGAAGGCAAAAAAAAAAACCCAAGTGGCAAACAGTAAGCTCCACATTGGGGAAAAAAATTCCTTCCCGACTCCACATACGGCAATCTGACTAGCTCCCTGGATCAATGCAATATCTAGGAAACTAGTGAATATAGCCTGTAATATTATACTTTTCAAGAAAGGAATCCAGTCCCTTCTAAAATTTTAGTAGGGAATCACTCATTACAACATTATACGGCAGAGAGTTCCATAGTCCCACTGCTCTTACAGTAAAGAATCTGCGTCTGTGATTATGACTAAACCTTCTTTCCTCCAGACGTAGAGGATGCCCCCTTGTCCCTGTCCCAGGTCTAAGAATAAAAAGATCATTAGAAAGGTCTTTGTACTGTTCCCTCATATATTTATACATTGTAATTAGATCACCCCTAAGCCTTCGTTTTTCCAAACTAAATAACTCCAAGTGTAATAACCTGTCTTGGTATTGCAGACCCCCCAGTTCTCTTATAACCTTGGTCGCTCTTTTCTGCACCCGCTCCAGTTCAGCTATGTCTTTCTTATACACAGGAGACCAGAACTGCACACAGTATTCTAAGTGTGGTCGCACCAGTGACTTGTATAGAGGTAAAATTATATTCTCCTCATGAGCATCAATGCCTCTTTAAATGCATCCCATTATTTTATTTGCCTTGGCAGCAGCTGCCTGACATTGGCCACTAATTGTGAGTTTGTTGTCCACCCATACACCCAGGTCTTTTTCAGTGACAGTTTTGCCCAGTGTTTTACAATTAAGCACATAATTATACATCTTATTTGTTCTACCCAAGTGCATGACCTTACATTTATCCCCATTAAAGCTCATTTGCCATTTATCAGCCCAAGCTTCTAGTTTACATAAATCCTCCTGCAATATAAAATTGTCCTCCTCTGTATTTATTACCCTGCAGAGTTTAGTGTCATCTGCAAATATTGAATACTACTCTGTATGCCCCCTACAAGGTCCTTAATAAATATGTTAACCTTCCTCTTGTGTTAGCTTTCTGTTACTCTTTCTTATGTTAATGGGTCGGTTTTGACCCGTGTCTTAAATCACCCCTAGGATACTCTAAAAACAGTTATTTATGATCCAATTTGTTTCTTACCTCTTAGTTACCTTGTTAGGGTTTCTCATCCATGGAAGGATTGATTTTAATATTTTTGCTGTGGCCCCCTGGGCCTTTCAATTGAGAACATACCCTTCATTTTCAATATAAAATATTGTCAAATGAACCTCAAGAGAATAATATAAACTTAAAAACTTTGTTATATTACCTGCCTATTACTGAAGGGTTTTAGAAAACATTTCTTAAATGTAAAAAAAGTATAGATATATATATTTTATATTATTAACTCTAGTAACATCTATGGTGTTACGGGTCAATTTTGACCCATATCTAACTACTTTATGAAAAAA
>JARQOD010011987.1:0-21303 GCA_033576555.1 Oophaga sylvatica | reverse complement strand
GACAGACATGATGTACATGTGCTAGCGATAAAAAGTTGGCGTGTGTAGGTCCGAGGATGGATGACAGGCCCTCCGCCGAAGAGACATTGCCTCCAGCAAAAAAGGAATTGAGGGGCGTTACCAGTTTGCTCCACAAACCCTGAAAAGTCCAAAAACCCTCATCCGAGCAGGTCAACAAAGGGAGTAAGCGTACAGGCATGAGCGGAGAGGGGAACTTACTCATAGTGTCATGATGTAGACAGTTCAGGCATGTGTGGAGCAAACCCTTCAGGAGAGGGGAGAAGCCGCGTGTACGAGGGATCTGAGTATGCACACCCCATAACTCAAGTGCCTCCCGAGGCGAAAGAAGAGCCGTTTCTAGGGAGGACAAGAAAGACCTTTTGTTCCAGCTGTTTATCTCCACCCAACGACGAAGATGGCAAGCGAAGTAATAGTTCTTCAGGTCGGGCATACCCACTCCACCTGCATCTGTGGGCAGAGTCAAAGTCGAGAAAGCGATACGAGCCGGACGTTGGTTCCATAGGAACCGTGAGAACAGAACGTGTAAGGCACGAAAAAAGGAATTGGGAAGGAATATAGGAGCTGCCTGGAATAAGTAGAGGAATTTTGGGACTATATATGTGGACAGATAATTTTTTCGGCCCAACCAAGACATGAACGGTATTCGTAGACGCTGGAGCTGTGTCCTAACCGAGGAGAATAAGCGTAGGTGGTTCAGAGCGTAGAGGCGAGAAATATCCCTCGGAATAAGAATGCCTAAATATTTTACATGGTCTGTCTTCCAGGTGAACGGTGACATTCGTTGGAGGCGGGTTAGAGTGTCCCTGGGGAAGCCGATAGCAAACGCGACCGATTTATTATAATTGATTTTGAAGTTTGAAAGAGTACCAAAATGGTGAAAAAGATCCAGCACAGCGGGTATAGCAGTCTCCGGGTTAGTGATACTAAGCATGATGTCATCAGCGTATGCGGACACGAGGGCCTCGCCTTTAGGCGTGGACGCGCCTCGGATGTCTGGGTGTGTACGAAAAGCCTGTAACAAAGGTTCCAGGCACAGAGCGAACAGACTGGGGGACAAGGGGCAGCCCTGGCGGGTTCCATTGGATATAGAGAATGGAGCCGAAAAAGAATTGTTCACCTTGACCCTGGCAGTGGGCGAGGTGTAAAGTGTAAAAATGGAGTCTATAAAGCGATCGGGAAAATTAAATAGGCGTAGGACCGACTTCATGTAGGACCAATCTATGCGGTCAAACGCCTTTTCGGCATCAGTACTTAACAACAACAAAGGCGTTTTTCGGGAAACTGCTCCATGGATTAGGTGTAAGATCTTTGTGGAGTTTTCCCTCCCCTCCCTACCCAGTACAAACCCAGTCTGATCACTCTGCACCAGGAGGGGGACCAAGCGAGACACCCGGTTCGCCAGGACCTTCGCCCAGAGCTTCAAATCACAGTTAAGAAGAGATATTGGCCGATAACTACTACACTGTGCTGGATCTTTGTCTTCCTTATGGATTAAAGCTATATCCGCAGAAAGGGATTGGGGAGGAAAGGAGGAGCCAGTCATCAAGGCGTTAAAAAGTCGGGTGAGGTGTGGGAGAAGGGTAGCTTTAAACTTTTTGTAATAAAGTATTGTCAGACCATCTGGGCCAGGAGATTTTCCCGATGGAGTAGACTTCAGAGCTTCCTCCACTTCCTCCACCGCAATTGGAGATAACAATTCCGCGTGATGGGAAGGTTTCAATTTAGGGAGGTTCAGGGAGGAGACAAAGTCCACAATAGCAGGATGGGGGTCTGCAGTGGGGGCAGATTCATACATGGGGTTATGTAAGTTATACAAGGCGGTGTAATATTGATGAAAATCTTGCGCGATTTGCGCCGTCTCGGTGTGTGCGGCACCCGAGGGGCATCTCATCTCAGCGATCAATGTACGCGGAGACGTTTCTTTGACGTAGGCGGACATAAGTTTCCCACCTCTGTCACCTGAAGCATAAAGACGGTGTTTCGCGTGTAAGAAATTTTTCGCAATTTTTAGGTTTAGGAGGGATTTAAGGGCCATACGCAAGGACAGGAGATCGGAGAGGTGTTGTTGGCACAGAGATGCTTGTGGAGCGACTCCAATTTGCAAATTTGAAGGAGCAAGGCATCGGTTTGTTTCTCCCTAGATTTTTTAAGTCTAGAGGCCAGTGAGATGAATTCACCCCTGACAAAAGATTTGTGAGTTTCCCAGACGATGGGGATTGGCATCCTGGAGTGTAATTTCTATGGAAGAAATCCTGAAGGGGTATTTCAATGGCATTTATATTATCTTGAACGTCCAACAGTGTCTCATTGAGTCGCCAGGTGTATCCGAGACCACCCACCCCAGGTAAGGCCAGTGTTAAGGATACAGGCGCATGGTCCGATACTGTCATGGATCCAATATCCGCCGTAGAATAACACCCCAGGTGGCGTCGGGATAGAAAGAGGTAATCAAGTCTTTGGTATGAGCGATGCGGCGTCGAATAAAACGTATAATCCTTAGTGTCAGGATGGAGGACTCTCCAGGCGTCCACCAAGGACAGCTCCGCCAATAGCAGTTTAAGTCTTCTGAGATTCCGAAAAGAGATGGCGGAGCGGCCCGTGGAGGAGTCCACGAGAGGCTCCATAGTGAGGTTAAAGTCTCCACCCAGTACCACTAGCCCCGACATAAATTGCTGTAAAAGACGTAGAGTAGATAGTAACCAGTCGACTATGCGACCATTGGGCGCATAAATATTAGCAAAAGTCACTAAAGTGTTTCCCAGTTTACCCTTCAAGAAAAGATATCGACCATCTGTATCTGCCAACTGCGCTTGCAACTGAAAATGAAGATTGCGGCAAAAAGCTATACTCACCCCTCTCGACGCGTGGGAGTCGCTGCAACTGTGGAACCATACTGGGAATGAAGAGCGAGACAGCTGTGGAACATGATCGTGGCGGAAATGTGTTTCCTGCATAAAAATAACAGAGACACCATCTTTTTTAAGGAGTCGCAAAACCTGAGCACGTTTCGCAGGCGCATTCACACCCTTAGCATTATAGGATTGAATAACAATATCACGTGGAGTCATCATGGAGGTGCACTGGGAGGATAGAGAAGCGATAAAGCGGTGTACCGTAGCAAGGACAGAGAGCGACCCCAAGGAAAGAGGAGTGTGACAAGGAGGACACAAGAGGGAAAGAACACAAAAATTTCAAAACAGAGACAAAAAATAAAGCACCATAGGTAGCGGTGCTTGTAAACATTTGGAGAAATGTGAACTAGGCGGATCCACAGGGGGAGCCGGGAGACATTGCACCCTCCTGAAGGAGGAAGGGGCAGTGGAGGCGATGCAAGGGTCGCATAAGAGCCCACCTGCAATAACCTCCAGCCAGCCTGTGGAACCCAAGAAAACCTGGGTCATAGTGAAATGTATTTGCCCAAAAATGGGGAGGAGAGTGGGGAGAGAAAGGTAAGGAAGAAAAAGAAGGGAAGGAACCAAGAGAAGAACAGCAGGAGATGATGCCTTCCCAGGTGCAAGCAGAAGGGGCAGCGTATAGGAGAGAAAAAGGGGGGAGGGGGGAGAGAGTGAAGGGGGGAGAAGGGAGAGGATAGCAGACCAGACCCACATATAGCTACAGGTGGGGCGACTACCTGGACCAAGAAGGTGAAGAATAGGGTAATGGAGGAGAGAGGCCGGGGGTCAGGAGGGTAGGGAAGGAGGATGGGGGAGAAAAAGATTGTGACCGTAAGGCGGACCGTGTCCTGTGTATCAGGATCCTATGATATAGTAGAGAAGGGCAAGGGTGCCCTAGTGTGGAAGGTGAGGGGGAGATTATGAGAAGTAGGGTCAGGTCCCCCAAGGATGAGTGGAAGAGGGAACGGAGAGAAAAGGGAGAGGAAGGGAAAGGTAGCCGGAAAGAGGGAACAGTGAGAGGGGAGAGTGGGGAGGGTAAAGATAAAGGAATGCAGAGAATGGCAAGATAGAGGGAGGAGAAGAAAGTGCTGTGTAGTGTAACAACAGTAGTAACTGTAAATGAACTGCAGATGGCAGCAGTGAGCAATGTACCAGAAAATAACAGCATAATGAAACGTTGAAAAATTGCAGGTAATTTTAAAACAGACCACAGGGGAACAAAAGCCATCTCTGTTGTCCAAAATCAGCAATGACAACAGGTAGATCCTGAAAATCAGAGAGGGCAGTGCAGTGCAATAGGTCATGTGAACAGCACACTACAGCAATCTACAAAGCACATAGGAAACCTAGATATCACATTGAGTTTCAAAGGTGAAAGAAGAGAAGATGGAGGAGGGGGAGGGGAAGAGGGACAAGGGTGAAGAGAGCACAGGAAAGCAGTCAGCACTAGCAACAATACGAGCCTGAGTGAACAGAATCATAAGTTGGATATAACCACAGTGAGTCAGCAATTCAACAGGGAGGCTGCAAAGTGGAAAATGTAAACCTCAGGTTTCAGGTAGAAGGAGGGCAGGAGACCTCCAGAACAAAGGCATTACACCGGGTCTACCATGTCCTGGCAAGAACAAGAGCAGCAAGCCAGTCTGGTAACAGCTCAGTCTCCAGCCGGGTCATCGCGGGCAGATAGAGAGCGACGATGCGACTTGTTCTTGGAGGGGTGACTTGCCAATCGTCCGGGCGCGGCTGGATCGGTGGTATGGACGACTCCGGAACAGGCAGCCAGGACGGCACAGGCAGTGAACGGATAGATAAGGCCTTCCACAAAGTAGGTAAGTCCTCTGGATGACGTATAGTAACTTTCTTGTCGTGGCGTGTAACAAAGAGCCCAAAGGGGAATGTGTAGCCCTGTGTCATGTGTGCATCGCCACGAAGATCGTCGCGGTTGCACATTCTGACTTCTCACAGCTGAGTTGCTGTTTCTTTGTGTTTGGCAGTTAGGGAGTTAATTCTGTCTGTGCTCAGTTCTGGGACTGGGTGCAGTTTCTTCCGGCTGCAATTAATTATTTGTTGATTGGTTTCCTTTAAATCTCTGGTTGTCTGTGTTGGGAGTTGCCAGTGAAATTCTTCATGCAGACCACAGATAGGATTGTATCTGTATAGACTTAAGTTAAAGAGCTCCTTAGTTGTTTTAAGCTCACCTTGCTTAGAGTTTAATATCCCAGATCATTTATGTTCCTTCTGTGTTTGAGTGTGTATGCAAGTCTGTGTTTTCTCCAGTCTGTCTTATATGTCTAATCTGTGTATTTAGCAGAGATCAGCCCATATCCCTTTAGTGGTAATCAGAATCCTTCTTAGGACTGATTACAGGGTTCAGGGACTGATAGGAGACAGGGTTAGGCTGGAGACTTGGACCTCTGAACCATTATCAGTACCTCCAAGGTGAGGGATTAGTTAGGACCCCAGTTTAGGGTCAGGTTAGACCCCCGGTCCTCCTCTTTCCTGTGACAGTGTATCAAGTCCTCAAGATTAACCCTGAGTTCAACGGATATCGTGTCAGGTAAATCTATTCTATATTTACATGCTGATGTTGCTAATCTATATGTTGTATAGAGTGTTGTTCTTTTAAGAATAGTTTACTGACATCGTACACATATCATAAGACCGCGTGACATTTTCACTGGCCTATAAAATTATCTCCAGTTACCATGGATCCAGTAGCCCAGCTGGCTCTGCAGTTGCAGGGATTATCCATGGAGCTGACGGACATTAAGTCCAAAGTTTTGTCTCCCTCGGAGCAAACCAGATTTGAACCTAAAGTAGCTCTCCCGGACAGGTTCACTGGTGGGCGAGACAAATTTTTTACCTTCAGGGAAGCATGTAAATTGTATTTTCGGCTTCGGCCCCGATCATCAGGGAGTGAAGAGCAGAGAGTGGGAATTGTTATCTCGCTCCTACAAGGGGACCCTCAATCCTGGGCCTTCTCCCTTCCTCCGGGATCCCCGGCTCTACAGTCAGTAGATCGATTTTTTACTGCCCTGGGTTTGGTATATGATGACCCAGATCGGGTCTCTCTTGCTGAGACAAAATTACGTAA
Source organism: Oophaga sylvatica (assembly GCA_033576555.1). NCBI lineage: Eukaryota > Metazoa > Chordata > Amphibia > Anura > Dendrobatidae > Oophaga > Oophaga sylvatica. Next base: position 15,294 of record JARQOD010011987.1, on the reverse strand, counting down.
GATACAGCAGGGAGATCGTCCGGCGGAGGAATTTGCTTCTGAGTTCCGTAGATGGGCCACAGATACTCAGTGGAATGACCCAGCTCTTAGGAGCCAGTTTTGTCATGGGCTTTCTGACAAATTAAAGGACGTTTTGGCTCAGTATGATTCTCCTCCATCACTGGAGGCTGCTATGGCCCTAGCTATCCGTACTGATAGACGGCTCCGGGAGAGGTGCGAGGTAACTCCGCCCCCTGTTGTTACTCCACCTACTACTAAAGTCCCTTATGTTGAGGTTCCCTTGTCTGTTCGGAGGAGCCTATGCAGTTGGGAGGGACATCATTTCGTAGGAGGGGATTGGCGGTACGCCGCAGGACTAGAAGGTGTTTCTTCTGCGGGAAAGAGGGACATTTTGTTGGGGGATGTCCATCCCGTGCCTTGTTGAGCAAAAAGTCGCCGGAAAAACTGTTAATCCCAGGTTGTGTGGTGGACGACAACCTGGGAGTATGTATTTCGTCCGCTAGTTCTTCTCAGTTCCTTGTACCAGTGGAGGTGGTGGTTGGTACGAGAGTGGAGAGATTTTCTGTTCTTCTTGATAGTGGGTCCGGGGCTAATCTGGTTGACGCTCAGTTTGCTCAGGCTCAAGGTATGCATCTGAGTGTATTGGTCAAACCGATCCCTATATTCTCCATTGACGCCAGGCCTCTCGGCCAAGGTAGCTTTGTTCATGAGGTTCATAACATTGACCTTCGGGTAGGGGCAATACATAGGGAACTATTATCTTGTTATGTGTTGGAGGGTCTACCTACTCCTATTGTGTTGGGACTTCCTTGGTTGGTTAAACATAACCCTGTGATTAATTGGCAGTCCAGAGATATAAGCCAATGGGGGGAGTTTTGCAAAAGTAACTGCATGAACACAGTCATCAGTGCGGTCGTGCCTAGTACTTTGCCTCCTTTTTTGGAGGACTTTGGGGATGTGTTCTCTGAGGAGGGGTGTCAGGAGTTGCCTCCTCATCGCGTGTATGACTGCTCTATTAATTTACTTCCTGATGCTAAGTTACCTAAAGCTAGGTTATATAACCTTTCTGGTCCTGAGAGGCAGGCTATGAAAGATTATATTTCGGAAAGTCTGGCCAAAGGGCATATTAGACCTTCATCTTCCCCAGTGGCCGCGGGGTTCTTCTTTGTGAAGAAAAAAGATGGAGGCCTACGCCCTTGCTTGGATTTCCGCGAACTTAATCGGATTACTGTTCGAGATCCGTATCCACTCCCTCTGATTCCTGATCTCTTCAATCAAATTGTTGGCGCCAAATGGTTCTCTAAATTGGATCTCAGGGGGGCGTATAATCTGATTAGGATAAAAGAGGGGGATGAGTGGAAAACGGCGTTTAACACGCCGGAGGGACATTATGAGAACCTTGTCATGCCTTTTGGTCTGACTACTGCACCAGCAGTATTCCAACATTTTGTTAATGACATTTTTCGTCATCTGGTGGGGCTGTTTGTGGTCGTATATTTGGATGACATTTTAATTTACTCACCAGATCTTGTGTCTCACCAGGAGCATGTGAGACAGGTGTTGCAGATCTTGCGAGACAATAAACTATACGCCAAACTGGAAAAGTGTGTATTCGCCGTACAGGAACTTCAGTTTTTGGGTTTCTTGGTGTCAGCCTCCGGTTTCCGTATGGACCCTGAAAAGGTGAGAGCAGTGCTTGAATGGGATCAGCCAGAGGATCTTAAGGCTCTGCAGCGTTTTCTGGGGTTTGCTAACTACTACCGGAAATTTATTTGTAATTTCTCATCTGTTGTCAAACCTCTCACTGACATGACAAGAAAAGGGACGGATTTTTCTAAATGGTCGGACAAAGCTTGCCAAGCTTTTTCCTCTTTGAAAAAATGTTTTGCTTCGGCACCCGTTCTCATCCAACCAGATGCATCACAGCCGTTCGTTGTGGAGGTGGACGCGTCTGACGTAGGGGTGGGTGCAATATTGTCCCAGGGTCCGTCCCCTGGTAAATGGCATCCGTGCACTTTCTTTTCTAAAAAATTGTCGTCCGCCGAAAGGAATTATGATATCGGCAATAGGGAACTTTTGGCCATTAAGTTGGCTTTTGAAGAATGGCGTCACTTTTTGGAGGGGGCAGTCCACCCGGTCACCGTCATTACTGATCACAAGAACCTGCTGTATTTGGAATCTGCTAAGCGTCTGAATTCCAGACAAGCTCGATGGTCGTTGTTTTTTACCAGGTTTAATTTTGTTGTCACTTATCGCCCTGGATCTAAGAATGTTAAGGCGGATGCCTTGTCTCGCAGTTTCCCAGGGGCCGGGAAAATGGATGACCCGATTCCTATCCTTCAGGAGGGGGTGGTAGTGTCGGCTGTATGTTCTGAGCTTGAGGAGGAGGTGTTAGAGGCTCAGGGGGACGCCCCTGCAGGACCTCCAGGGAGACTGTTTGTCCCAAATCAGTTGAGACAAAAGGTTATTGAGGCACATCATAATTCTGCTTTAGCAGGACATCCAGGGAGTAAGGCTACTTTAGATCTCCTTTCTCGCCGGTTTTGGTGGCCTAACGTTAATAAAGATGTTTTAACTTTTGTCGCGTCCTGTGGGGTTTGTGCTCGCTCTAAGACCCCTCATACCCGTCCATCTGGGACCCTCTTACCCTTGAAACTTCCGGAGCGTCCATGGACTCATTTGTCTATGGACTTCATCACGGACCTTCCTCAGTCGTCAGGGAAGACTGTCATACTGGTGGTTGTTGACAGGTTCAGTAAGATGGCACATTTCATTGCTCTTCCTGCCCTCCCTAATGCTAAAACTCTGGCGCAGGTGTTCATTGGGGAGATTGTGAGACTTCATGGGTTGCCTTCTGATGTGGTGTCAGATAGGGGGTCTCAGTTTGTGTCCAAGTTTTGGAGGGCATTTTGTTTACGTCGGGGGATGCAATTGTCATTTTCCTCGGCTTTTCATCCGCAGACCAATGGTCAGACAGAGCGTCTGAATCAAAGCCTAGAGACTTATCTTCGGTGTTTTGTCTCAGAGAACCAGGAGGACTGGTCATCTTTCTTGCCGCTGGCAGAGTTCGCTCTTAACAACAGGCGGAGCGAGTCCACTGGTAAGTCCCCGTTTTTTGGGGCATATGGTTTTCATCCCCAGTTTTGTACATTCAATGGGGGGGGCCCTTCTGGGGTTCCTGAGGAGGAGCGTTTCTCGTCGTCACTTGCTTCAGTGTGGAGAGGTGTATTGAATAATCTGAGTGCTATGGGGAACCGTTATAAACGTATGGCTGATAGGAGGAGAGTTTCTGGTCCAGATCTGAATGTGAACGATCTGGTATGGTTGTCTACCAGGAATATAAAACTTAAAGTGCCCTCCTGGAAACTGGGCCCCAGATTCATCGGGCCGTACAGGATCAGTTCCATAATTAATCCTGTGGCATTTCGTCTGGACCTCCCTCCTACGTTTAAAATTCATAATGTGTTCCACAAGTCATTACTTAAGAGGTACGTGGCACCAGTCATACCATCACCTCTACCTCCTCCTCCAGTGGTGGTCAATGGTAACTTGGAGTTTCAAGTGTCAAAGATCATTGACTCACGTCTGAATCGCCGGTCCCTTCAGTACTTGGTGCATTGGAAGGGGTATGGTCCAGAGGAGAGGACGTGGGTTCCTGCGTCTGACATTAACGCAGATCGTTTGGTGCGGACCTTCCACAGAACTCACCCGGGCAAACCTGGCCCTGAGGGTCCGGAGGCCCCTCGTAGAAGGGGGGGTACTGTCATGTGTGCATCGCCACGAAGATCGTCGCGGTTGCACATTCTGACTTCTCACAGCTGAGTTGCTGTTTCTTTGTGTTTGGCAGTTAGGGAGTTAATTCTGTCTGTGCTCAGTTCTGGGACTGGGTGCAGTTTCTTCCGGCTGCAATTAATTATTTGTTGATTGGTTTCCTTTAAATCTCTGGTTGTCTGTGTTGGGAGTTGCCAGTGAAATTCTTCATGCAGACCACAGATAGGATTGTATCTGTATAGACTTAAGTTAAAGAGCTCCTTAGTTGTTTTAAGCTCACCTTGCTTAGAGTTTAATATCCCAGATCATTTATGTTCCTTCTGTGTTTGAGTGTGTATGCAAGTCTGTGTTTTCTCCAGTCTGTCTTATATGTCTAATCTGTGTATTTAGCAGAGATCAGCCCATATCCCTTTAGTGGTAATCAGAATCCTTCTTAGGACTGATTACAGGGTTCAGGGACTGATAGGAGACAGGGTTAGGCTGGAGACTTGGACCTCTGAACCATTATCAGTACCTCCAAGGTGAGGGATTAGTTAGGACCCCAGTTTAGGGTCAGGTTAGACCCCCGGTCCTCCTCTTTCCTGTGACAGTGTATCAAGTCCTCAAGATTAACCCTGAGTTCAACGGATATCGTGTCAGGTAAATCTATTCTATATTTACATGCTGATGTTGCTAATCTATATGTTGTATAGAGTGTTGTTCTTTTAAGAATAGTTTACTGACATCGTATACATATCATAAGACCGCGTGACACCCTGGTATGTAAGGCACACATAAAAATCCTGGAGTCTGCACAGAAAGGTAACAGTTAAAGCTTACATCATCCATTCACACTTTAGACACACCCTCAGGGTATATAAGCTAGTGACATGCAGCAGAGAGGTGTGGTGTGGTTGAGTTGTGCTGAGTCTTCCATGAAGCGAAGTGAAAGACAGTTAGTTCCTGTCAGCAGTTCATAAAGTGGAGGCTAGTAAGGGTGAGCCAGTTCATCCTAGCCTAGTCAGAGCTGTTCCTTAACCTGAAGACAGAGACAGCTTTGGAGAAAGGGAAGTTTGCAGCAGAAACTTCAGTCGCCTGTCCCAAGGACAGTGAAGTTCAGTTGATGTGTTCCTGAACTAGGAGAATACTGAGAATCTGTCAGCGAGCTCCAAGGAAGAAGTAAGAAAGGATTGACTTGTACTACCTTAGGAAGTGTGCAGTGCCTATGTTAAGAGTGGAAAGCAGGGCGAAGGGCGCAGAGGAAGAAGTTAGAGAAGTGCCTTAGATATTGGATTGTCTGCACAATTTACCCGGTCACTGGGGACCGAAGTGTTGCTATCGCTTCACGCATAGTAACGGAACAACCAGAGTCTTACTGGACCTTAGGTCGCAGAAAGCAGCCCTTGAAGTGTCGGTATGTAACCGGAGTCAGGTGGAACAGGGACTTTGAGCTAGGCCAAGCAAAAGTAAGGACTTAGTTCCATCACCTAGAAGGCTTCACCACAATGCTGGCCGGACAGTACAGCTATAGAGTTAGCTGGAGTATTCGGAGTTAACTTAGCTTTATGCAAGTTGAGCTCTTCTACAATCTGGAAGTTAAGGAGGCCTCTAACCTGCTCCGCTGTTACCTGGACGTGCAGTCTCCACCCCGACCAGCTCCCCGGGACCTGCCTAACATCTTGAAGTAAAAGGTATGGAAAGACGCTGGATGGTGTGAGACTGATTCATTTATCTGCACCCTACATCATTATAACCATAGACTCAGAGGGACAGTCCCACCTGTGGGGGACCCAACACCTAGCTGCCACAACATCCCCTCAGAGTTCTATTCAGCAGCGCTGGTCTTTAGTGACTAGAAAACTACAGGTGGCGTCACGAACTGTTATCTACCAATCCCCTGTAAATAATCCCCCCCATCATACGCCTGACCGCCAGGGCCACGGACCGAGCCACCGCTGCCAGTGACACAAATCCCATAGACTTTCATGGGCTCGGCTCCGAGTACCCCATATCCCTGGAAACCCACAATTGTGGTGCGGGTCACACTGGAACAACCATCTGTACTGGGCGTCATGTTCCTTCAGGTGGGTCAGAAGAGGCTTTAACAAGCGGCGCTTCTGGAGGGTAGAACTGGCCAGGTCTTGGTAGAAGGCCACTGGGGACCCGTCTAGCATCGGGGACCCCTGCTCCCTCGCAGCAGTGAGAAGCGCAGCAGTATGGTTGTAGTCCAGTATACCACAAATAACATCCCTGGGGGGATCAGTGTCCCTGGGGCGAGCTCTGAGGGCCCGGTGGATGCGCTCCACAACCACAGCTTCAGCAGGTTCTTCCCCCCGCAATGCAGAGAATAAAGTGCGTGCCACAGAGCGCAGGACCTCGGGGGCATAGGACTCAGGGATACCTTTCAGTCGCACATTGCGGCGGCGATTCCGGTTCTCAAGGTCCTCGGCAGCACCGAGGGCCGCATTAAGATGCTTGGAGTGGTCCTGGAGCGTGGTACAGATGCCATCGCCGAATTCCACATAAGAAGTGTGGGCCTGCTCCAGCTCCTCCACACGGCGTCCCACATGCGACACCTCCGCCTTAATGCTGGCTAGCTCCTGTAGCACTGGAGCAATGATCCGGCGGATGAAAGAGCGGGTGACCTGGTTGGAACGCTCCGGCCTGCGGGGTGATTGCCCTGAGCAAGCATCAGTGTCTATATCCGAGTCCTCTGCGTCAGACAGAGAGAGGGTTCCGGGTGCCATCTTAGGTGAAAGCACTGGTGCAGAAGCTGGCTTTCTCCGGAGATAATGATCCAAATCCCCCGTCTTTCTTGGGGGTTTTGGGGTGCCAGTGGAGTCTTTAGCCTTTTCTCTTCCTGATTTCCCCATTTTGGGCAGAAATACGCTGTGACAATGCTAAAGCTGGCTGGGTTGAAGAGAGGAGCTCACAGACTCAGCTCCTTCCTCATGTGCAGCTAGGCTCCGCCTCGCCACCTGTGGTTTCTGATCAGGACGACCAGCGCTGCGGGGTAGATTCTCTGAGGGGTTGTTACTGGGCAGCAAATGTTAAGTCTCCCACAGGCGAGACTGATCCCTCGAGATGTATGGCGGTGCAGGGGTGCAGGGCAATGAGGCAGACACACACAAGACAGTCTCTTTCTGTACCTTTACTGGTGTTTTTGCAGGCACGTCCCGGGAAGCTGCTCAGGGTGGAGGATGCACGTCCAGTAATCACTGAGTAGGTGTAAGGCCTCCTTACTTCTTGATGTGTGTGAGTTTCTAACTTGCATGAAGCTAAGTTTAACTCCGTGTAGAACAGCTACGCCCGGCTGACATTGTGGTGGAGCCTTCTTTTGGACAGAACTAAGTCTCTATCTGCAGCGTCCTGCTAGACTCCTGTTCTTCCTGACCCCGGTTACGTATCAGCACTGTAGGGCCCCTCTGCGACCTGAAGTCCAGCAGGGTCTCCGGTTTCTCCACTAGCCGTGAAGGTACTAGCAAGCTCGGACCCGGTGTCCGGTTGTGCAGAGTGGAGGTAAGCTATCGTTGCTATTTCTCCTCAGTCACTCTCTCTTTCCCTTTTTCCACTTGCCTGTCGTCCTACTCACACCTTTAACATAAGCACAGGCAGCAGTAGATGTCAGCTTTCTTCTCTTCACCACTCTCTAACAGTACCTCAGTTGACTCGGTGTTACAAATACTGCAGTTCCCTTTCCTTCACTTCTTTCTTAGGCTCTGTACGAAGCAGCTATCAGGACCTTCCGTCAGACTGATCTGTGCACACTCCGAGAGTCACTTTCCACTTTCCTAGGGAACTATCAGTCAGCACGTTCTGAGGTAACAGTTTGCTTCTCTGCTTCTGTCTCATCTGACAGGAATCTCCGTCTGTCTGAACTCTGCTCTGAGCTCTGCTCTGAAATGACTGTCTGGCTAGAATGCCTACTGCTGCGTCTCTCCACACCCTTATATACTCTAAGGGGCTCCCTCTGGTGGCACTATAGGGAATGTGAAGTGTGAATGAATATCAGGTGATTGTGAATTACCTTTCTGTGCATCCTCCAGGGTACATGTGGCACCAAGCGCAGCTGGGCTACACATCCCCCCTAGTTATATTCAGCACTCCCGGGCTGAAAAAAGAAAAACAATTTTTTTTTTATAATAACAACAAAACATAACTCATCCCTTGCGGGAGGTAAGGACACTTCAAACGTTACAATGTGTACAAATAGCAAATAGAAAAATATCAATATACTTTCACACAAGTAAATACAAGATTCTTGTGGAGGACCCGTACCAAACCTCCCACGGTGGTCCTGGGTGGGCTGCAGGACTTCTTTACTGCAAACCTCACTCAAGGCCACACCTTACGGGTTTTTCTTCTGAGGTAGAATGGCTTTACGTAAAACCAAGATGGAGCACCGAAGTGCCAACTATTTACATTAAAGTTTTTGGGCTGGCAAAGTCCTCAGCCACGCAGTCCTTTGCATAAGAAACACATTTCTACCATAACCACATTACCCAACTGGGGTATACTATGCATCATACTATGCAAACATTATCACATAACATTTTCAATAAAGTGCAATTCTTCTTTAAAACTTTTGTACAGTTACAGTAAACCCTGTCTGGGTCCTACTGTTCTTCTTTAAATATAGTGGCACCTTCCACACCTGGGGCTGGAAGTATGCGGTGTGCTCTGGAACGCATCACCAGAAGATCATGTCCTGCTACCTGTGTCTGGGTAGCTACAGTCCTTGTTTCAATTTTTACTTTGCGACTTGCTGGAGGCCTTACAGATGCCTCTTCTAAGTATAGGTTTGGCTCAGTAGGGGTCGCTGTTGCAGTCGCTATGCTCTGCAGCGTTTCCAATGGTGATGCATGCACATGCAATGGCTCAATAGGGGGCGCACTTGCAAATGTTGCGCTCTGTTGCGTGGCAGAAGAGGACGCAGGATAAGATGCAGAGTAGGATGCAGGATCAGTTACAGGTGCGCGGAGTGGCGCTGATGTGGCTGGGACACTGAGACACGGGGTACGTTTCCGGCTTTCAGGGACGGGGTCGCTGACTCGGGAGACATTCAGGGCATACCACCCCTTAAGACCCCAATGCCGCGTGTAGGTGACAACATCCCCAATAATTAGATCCCTTCCCGGGTGCCCCTCTGGCAGGTGAGACTCCACATCCCTGCGATTAACAAAGACCTCCTGGTACAGGCCTGGTTCATGGATGAACCCCCAGCCTCCTTGGAGTTTGAAGTCTCTAATGGCCCCCTGGCGCCGCGGTTCCCGGAGCGTACCTTTGTCTCGCCTGACGTTCTCCTTGTCAGCAAGATCTTTCTCCCGGTACCTCTGGCGAAGCTGCTGCGCCTCTCGCTGCTCCTGCTGCTGCCGCTGCTCCCGCTCACGGCGTCGCCACTCGTTCTCCTTCTGGGCGGCGTATTCCACGTCGTCCAGGAGGTCCATCTCCTCCCAGTCGATCTCCATCGCTTCGGGCAGGATCTCCTCCGTCGTCCCTACCGGGGGACTGCATTCCGCTGCGGCCTCTGGTTCCAGGCCTGGCTGGCATTCTGGTCCGGGCAGGGCCTCCTCAGCCTCCTTCCCTCCTCCGCGTCCTCGGCGGAGTCAGGATCAGCTCTTTTGGGGACCGGCCTCCGGTTCTTCATCAGCCGCTGGGTCCAGTGGTGGCGCAGGTGACGGTTGTGCATCCAGGGGGGAGAGCATCGCGTCCCACAGCAGCCGCTGTTTCAGGGCACGCCAGCTCTGCTCCATCGCCTCCATCTCTGCACGGTGTCGGGCCATGTCCCTCAGCGCCGCATCCACCTCCTCCACTTTCTGCATTCTCCGGTCATCCGCCCGACCTGGGGACGGTTCAGGCACAGGCAGCAGCTCTTCAGGGGAACGGGGTCTGCGCACCGCCATTCCTCCACACAGCGTCTCCTGTCCTTCCGCCATCTCACTCCAGGCCAGACTGTGTGTTTCATCTGGAACACTCTGGTCTTTTCCGTGGAGGCGGGACTTTCGCTTTCTCTTCTTGGCATAGAGGATGAAGAGTGGGGCAGGCTCGGACATTATAATAGCATTTAGACAGGGCGCCCATCACTTTCGCGCCACAGGGGGGGGCACGCCCACGAATGCACGCCCACCTTCTTCACCAGCGCCTCAGGGCGCGAATATGGCAGCAAAATGGCGGAGAATGGCGCCAAAAGTCACAAAACTGCACACAGTCTTTTTTGCACAAAAACAGTCCACTTAGGCACACAGGACTCACATATAGTAAGCTTCGGATCCTGTTCGTGACGCCAAAGATGAGTCGCACGTACCAGGGCTTTGGGATACTCGGCACCGAGCCCGTTAACTTCAATGGGGAATGTCACGGGTAGCGCAGCTCGGTCCGTTGCCCTGGGCGCTCATTCAAAGGGGAATATTTACAGGGGATTTAGAAATGTTCGTGACGCCACCTGTGGTTTCTGATCAGGACGACCAGCGCTGCGGGGTAGATTCTCTGAGGGGTTGTTACTGGGCAGCAAGATGTTAAGTCTCCCACAGGCGAGACTGATCCCTCGAGATGTATGGCGGTGCAGGGGTGCAGGGCAATGAGGCAGACACACACAAGACAGTCTCTTTCTGTACCTTTACTGGTGTTTTTGCAGGCACGTCCCGGGAAGCTGCTCAGGGTGGAGGATGCACGTCCAGTAATCACTGAGTAGGTGTAAGGCCTCCTTACTTCTTGATGTGTGTGAGTTTCTAACTTGCATGAAGCTAAGTTTAACTCCGTGTAGAACAGCTACGCCCGGCTGACATTGTGGTGGAGCCTTCTTTTGGACAGAACTAAGTCTCTATCTGCAGCGTCCTGCTAGACTCCTGTTCTTCCTGACCCCGGTTACGTATCAGCACTGTAGGGCCCCTCTGCGACCTGAAGTCCAACAGGGTCTCCGGTTTCTCCCACTAGCCGTGAAGGTACTAGCAAGCTCGGACCCGGTGTCCGGTTGTGCAGAGTGGAGGTAAGCTATCGTTGCTATTTCTCCTCAGTCACTCTCTCTTTCCCTTTTTCCACTTGCCTGTCGTCCTACTCACACCTTTAACATAAGCACAGGCAGCAGTAGATGTCAGCTTTCTTCTCTTCACCGCTCTCTAACAGTACCTCAGTTGACTCGGTGTTACAAATACTGCAGTTCCCTTTCCTTCACTTCTTTCTTAGGCTCTGTACGAAGCAGCTATCAGGACCTTCCGTCAGACTGATCTGTGCACACTCCGAGAGTCACTTTCCACTTTCCTAGGGAACTATCAGTCAGCACGTTCTGAGGTAACAGTTTGCTTCTCTGCTTCTGTCTCATCTGACAGGAATCTCCATCTGTCTGAACTCTGCTCTGAGCTCTGCTCTGAAATGACTGTCTGGCTAGAATGCCTACTGCTGCGTCTCTCCACACCCTTATATACTCTAAGGGGCTCCCTCTGGTGGCACTATAGGGAATGTGAAGTGTGAATGAATATCAGGTGATTGTGAATTACCTTTCTGTGCATCCTCCAGGGTACATGTGGCACCAAGCGCAGCTGGGCTACACAACTGCAGTGCCTGATACTAATGATCTGGACTTTTCTCCTTTGACAGCAGAATTAACGGTGGAGGAAGTTAAGGAGGCTATTGATAAATTATATCTGAAGAAGGCACCAGGTCCATATGGTATAACAGCAGAATTCTATAAGAAATTCAGAGACCTCCTGGCTCCAATCCTCGTGGATGTGTATAGAAATTGTCTAGAAAATCACCTGATGCCTCCATCCATGAGAGTGTCTTCGTTTATTCTGCTATCTAAAGGTAAAGAGCCGAGCGACATCAAGAACTGGAGGCCGATTGCCCTCTTGAATGTAGATAGGAAGATTCTAGCAAAGATCCTATTTTCTAGATTAGTCTGTTTGTCCCCGGCACTGTTGGCAGGCTCTCAGTTTGGCACAGTAAAAGGGCGGAACATCTCTGGAGCAGTCATCTCGATACGGGAGATGTTTGAGAGATGTAAAGCTCTGCGGTGTGGGAGATATGTTGTTAGTCTGGACCAGGCTAAAGCCTTTGACAGGGTTGATCATGACTATCTGTGGGCCACTTGTCAAAGTACGGTATTCCAGGACAATTTGTGGATTGGCTGAAGACTTTGTACAGAGAGGCGGTGAGCTTTCCTCTGATTAATGGTTGGCAGGGTGACATTTTTGGAGTTGGGGCGGGGGTGAGGCAGGGTTGCCCACTGAGTCCGCTCCTGTATGTTTTTGCCCTAGACCCGTTTCTGAGGTCACTGCAGGAGTGCGATTTTCAGGGGGTGCCGGTCCCCCACTGCCTGCCTTTGAATGTTGTTGCCTATGCAGATGATGTGATGTTGGTGATATCTAATCCTCGAGAGGTGCAGATGTTATCTGCATCCATCAGAAACTACTCAGAGGCCTCCGGGTCTCTGGTCAACCTTGAAAAGAGTCAAGCTCTGTGGACATTAGATACTGATCCCAGCTTTGATGTGCCGCAGTTTGCCAAAGCCTCCACCCATATTAAGATCCTAGGGGTTAAATTTGGGAGGGATGATAATGCCACGCTAAATTGGGAGGAGAAATTGGAAGCCGGAAATGCAAAGGTTCAGCGATGGAAGAAACTGGAGGCTGACCTACAGAGAAAGGGTCAAAATGTTGAAGACTTACCTGGTCCCCGTTTTCTTGTATGTCTCTGTCATTTTCCCTTTGCCAGAATCTTTCTCAGCGAGGCTCTTCAGCCTGTTCTTCCAGCTCTTGTGGGGGAATAGGTTGAACCTAATAAAGAGGGGAATAACGTACCTACGGCGGAGAGAGGGTGGGCTGGATATGTTGAATCCAAGGGTTTTCTTTGACTCCTTGTTTCTAAAGGTGAATTTTGGGAACATGGACTCAAACAGTAGCTCCCTGTGGGTAAATAGTATCAGGGATTGGATATTGCCTTTTGCAGAATCTTGGGTGCGAGGCGGCAGTCTCAAGAGGAGGAGATGGACAGGTGACCACCTCCCCCAGTATCTGGACTACGGTCTGAAGTGTGTTAGGAGATGGGGACTGGAGAAGTCTTACAATGAGAGCAGTACGAGAAGAGACCTGTATGCTCATGTATGTGGGACTTTCTTCTTCTCTCCACTGGCCCTGAGAGATTGTGTCACCACCACCCTGCAGGAAAGCCTTAGGTTCCTAAACGGGAAACGACTTCCTCCTAAACTGTTTGATGTTACTTGGCTTTCACTGCATAGTCGGCTCTTTGTCAGGGGGAACATGAAACATCTGAGTGTCTCTGATCGGAATTGTCCGCTTGGTTGTCAGCAGGAGGAGACTATGGAGCACTTTATATGTGATTGCTGGGGAGGGAGGAAGATCTGGGAGGAAGTGTCAGCTAATCTAAAGATCCCCAGACTGAGGACCCTAAAGTACCCTGACATAATCTATGGTGTCCCTCCACTGTTAGTAACATCGACAGAGAGACGATGTACATCATAATCAGTGTAATCAAATACTATCACTGGCACATGAGAACCCGGGTGTCACTGCACAATGAGCCGTTTGATCACACCGCTGCAGCCAATCAGGTTTTGTCAGAACTCCGGTGGATAAAATCACTAGAAGTTGGAAGGAGTCCGAGAAACATTAAGTTATGGAGGAACGTAAAATTCAGTTAGGAAATATGATGATTTTTTTTTTTTTGTGTTTAATTTTCTTCTCTTCCTTCCCAGGTGTGGACTTTAATTTATTTATGAATATGATATGATTATTTAATGCTTGTGTATATATAACCTAAGTGATTTGTGTTTTGTAATCCTGGATGATTTTTGTTTCATTATAATTGTATTTATGTTTGGTTTTATAATAAAAATTGCCCCTATGTACAAGAATATAACTACTATAATACTGCCCCTATGTACAAGAATATAACTACTATAATACTGCTCCTATGTACAAGAATATACAGTTAGGTCCATAAATATTTGGACAGAGACAACATTTATTTAATTTTGGTTCTAGACATTACCACAATGAATTTGAAACAAAACAAATCAGATGCAGTTGAAGTTCAGACTTTCAGCTTTCATTTGAGGGTATCCACATTAAAATTGGATGAAGGGTTTAGGAGTTTCAGCTCCTTAACATGTGCCACCCTGTTTTTAAAGGGACCAAAAGTAATTGGACAGATTAAATAATTGTAACTAAATGATCATTTCTAGTACTTGGTTGAAAACCCTTTGTTAGCAATGACTGCCTGAAGTCTTGAACTCATGGACATCACCAGACACTGTGTTTCCTTCTTTTTGATGCTCTGCCAGGCCTTCACCGCGGTGGTTTTCAGTTGTTGTTTGTTTGTGGCCTTTCTGTCTGAAGTTTAGTCTTTAACAAGTGAAATGCATGTTCAATTGGGTTGAGATCAGGTGACTGACTTGGCCATTCAAGAATATTCCACTTCTTTGCTTTAATAAACTCCTGGGTTGCTTTGGCTTTATGTTTTGGGTCATTGTCCATCTGTAGTATGAAACGACGACCAATCAGTTTGGCTGCATTTGGCTGGATCTGAGCACACAGTATGCTCTGAATACCTCAGAATTCATTCGGCTGTTTCTGTCCTGTGTCACATCATCAATAAACACTAGTGACCCAGTGCCACTGGCAGTCATGCATGCCCAAGCCATCACACTGCCTCCGCCGTGTTTTACAGATGATGTGGTATGCTTTGGATCATGAGCTGTACCACGCCTTCGCCATACTTTTCTCTTTCCATCATTCTAGTAGAGGTTGATCTTGGTTTCATCTGTCCAAAGAATGTTCTTCCAGAACTGTGCTGGCTTTTTTAGATGTTTTTTAGCAAAGTCCAGCCTAGCCTTTTTATTCTTGATTCTTATGAGTGGCTTGCACCGTACAGTGAACCCTTTGTATTTAGTTTCATGCAGTCTTCGCTTTATGGTAGATTTGGATATTGCTACGCCTACCTCCTGGAGAGTGTTGTTCACTTGGTTGGCTGTTGTGAAGGGGTTTCTCTTCACCATGGAGAGTATTCTGCGATCATCCACCACTGTTGTCTTCCGTGGGCGCCCAGGTCTTTTTGCATTGATGAGTTCACCAGTGCTTTCTTTCTTTCTCAGAATGTACCAAACTGTAGATTTTGCCACTCCTAAAGTTGTAGCAATTTCTCGGATGGGTTTTTTCTGTTTTTTGCAGCTTAAGGATAGCTTGTTTCACCTGCATGGAGAGCTCCTTTAACCGCATGTTTCCTTCACAGCTAAACCTTCCAAATGCAAACACCACACCTCAAATCAACACCAGCCCTTTTATCTGCTTAATTGAGAATGATATAATGAAGGGATTGCCCACACCTGTCCATGAAATAGCCTTGGAGTCAATTGTCCAATTACTTTTGGTCCCTTTAAAAACAGGGTGGCACATGTTAAGGAGCTGAAACTCCTAAACCCTTCATCCAATTTTAATGTGGATACCCTCAAATGAAAGCTGAAAGTCTCAACTTCAACTGCATCTGATTTGTTTTGTTTCAAATTCATTGTGGTAATGTCTAGAACCAAAA
>JARQOD010011986.1:0-21308 GCA_033576555.1 Oophaga sylvatica | reverse complement strand
CGTCACTGGGGCCTGAAGGGATGGTATGCCTTAATGTGGAAATCATCTGTGACCCCGCCCCCGAAGCAGGTAAGTCACCACTACCGCAGGCCCAGTCTAGAGCTAAATAGACCAGGCCGTCCTCAGCATCCCCCCCTGCAGGCCATCGCAATCTACCCCCGCGTCGGCATCGCTCCTGCTCGCATTCTTCCCCCAAGTTTTCCCTTTGTATCGAACCCTGCGGTTAAAATTTGAATCGACCACCCAACGAAAACTGCGAGCAACGGCGTCTCAACGGAAAGAAAAGTACCGGCCCCGTCCCCCCAAAGCGGTTCCCAGAACTGTAGCGACCAACCCCTGATAGCAGGTCACCTGTTTGTATGTGCTCTAAGGGCACCCCGCAGTTCCACCCCCGGGGGGAAAGGAAATTTGAGTCTGCAAAAAAATGGAAAACGGTTTAGGCCCCAGACGGGGTTTACCGCTTTACATAGGTATAAAGTTGAAAAAGAAAGTACATAATTGCATTGAAATGTATGAAAAGTTTATTAAATTTGCAAATTGCACTTTATTATTGTTACGATGTTTGATATATGGGGGGGAATGCCGGTGGGTAAAGAATAAAAATTTTAAAAAAATTTAAGAAAATGCTGTTTACCATTTTGCTGGTTTTACTTAGAATCCCTGGTTGGGAAAAGAAAAAAGAAAAAATGTGGAATATTGAAGTTCCCAATATGTGTTTTTATTATGTCGGGGTGGGGCTGAGGACTGGCCAGCCCGAATTTTTTCTTTGTAATAGTTGCGCTTCGGTGCATTTATTGGTTTTACACAAAACCCTATTATAAATACTCAAAAGAAAAAACCCCCTGTGGTGGGACCGAAAGAGGTCTGCAATAAAGCCTGCAGCCCCCCAGGACCTACGTGGGGGGGTTTTGGGGGGGTCCTCCAAAAAAAAAAAGTCAAGTTTAAAGTGAAAAATTTTTTAAGGTTCGGGTTTTGATACTTTTGTACTGTACAAAAGCAACGTTTAAGAATCCTTACCCCCTGATGGGAGAGTTGATGTTAAATGTTTAAATGCAAAACAAAATGTCCTTTCTTTTTGATTTTACAGCCCGGGAGGCGGGTGTTTTACCAAGGGGGGGATGTTTTCCCGGGTGTGAAGGCACCAGATCCTGGAGGATTTGCGGAGAGGTAAACAGTTTAATGCTTGATATCCATTCACTCCATCACACACTTGGCCACCCATAGGGTATATAAGGTGTACATGCGCAAGCCAGTCGTTTCCTGTCTTCGGACAGAGGAGTCGTCTAGCTCGGGTGGTCAGGAGGAGTCATCCCACCAGTGTGCAGTTTGCAGGAGGAAAGGAGATCAGATTGCATTTTCCTGTCAAGCTTGTGTGAGCTAAAGTCAGACGACGGAGACAGCTTTGGAAGAAAAGGGAATTTTTGCAGCGAAACTTCAGTCGCCTGTCCAAAGGACAGTGAAGTTCGTTGAGGGTTCCAAATGAATACTGAGAATCTGCAGCGAGCTCCAAGGGAAAAAGGGTAAGAAAGGATTGACTTTTTTCCCATAGGAAGTGTGGAGTGCTTATGTTAAGAGTGCGAACAGGGCGAAGGGCGCAGTGGAAGGAATTGGAGCAGTGCCTTAGGTATGGATTACCTGCCAATTTACCGGTCCGGGGACCGAAGTTTTTGTATCGCTTCACGCATAGTAAGGAAAAACCAGGTCTTCTGGACTTAGGTCGCAGAAAGCGCCCTTGGAGAGTCGGTCGTAACCGGAGTCAGGGGAATAGGGACTTTGAGCCTGATCAGCAAAAGTAAGAACCTAGTTTCACCACATGGAAGGCTCCACCACAAGCTGACCGGGCAGTACAGCTATGGAGTTAGCTGGAGTATTCGGAGTTAACTTAGCTCTATGCTAGTTGGACTCTTCATATTGGAAGTAAAGGAGGCCTCTAACCTGTTCAGCTGTTATCTCGAAGCACATTCTCCACCCTGACCGCTCCCCGGGACCTGCCTAAACATCTGACAAGTAAAAGGTATGGAAAGACGCTGGATGGTGTGAGACTGATTCATTTATCTGCACCCTACATCATTATAATCATAGACTTTGAGGGACCAGTCCCACCTGTGGGGGACCCGTCATCTAGCTGCCACAACATCCCCTCAGAGATCTACAGCAGCGCTGGTCTTAGTGACTAGAAAACTACAGGTGGCGTCACGAACTGTTAACTACCAATTCCCCTGTAAATAATCCCCCCCCATCATACGCCTGACCGCCAGGGCCACGGACCGAGCCACGCTACCAGTGACATTCCCTATAGAAATCTACAGGCTCGGCTCCGGTACCCCATAGCCCTGGTAACCCACAATTGTGGTGCGGGTCAACACATTACAGTCTACACGCACCCACATACCTACAATTCCCTGTATTACAGTATACACTGCACCCACATACGGTATTTACAATTCTCATTTATTAGAGTATTACAATGCACCCTCATATCTACTATTCCCCTGTATTACAGTCTACACTGCACCCACATATCTACAATCTCCTATATTTACAGTCTACACTGCACCCACATATCTACAGTTCTCCTGGATTGCAGTCTTTACTGCACCCACATATCTACAATTCCCTGTATTACAGTATACACTGCACCCACATATCTACAATTCTCCTATATTACAGTCTACACTGCACCCCATATCTACAGTTCTCCTGGATTGCAGTCTATACTGCACCCACATATCTACAATTCCCCCTGTATTACAGTATACACTGCACCCACATATTTACAATTCTCATTTATTAGAGTATACACTGCACCCTCGTATCTACTATTCTCCTGTATTAGTATACACTGCATTCACATATCTACTATTCTCCTGTATTATAGTATACACTGCACCAATGTACTGCATATATACAATTCCCCTGTATTACAGTATTCCTGCACCCACATATCTACTATTCCCCTTTAATACAGTCTACACTGCACCCATATCTACAATTCTCTTGCATTACAGTCTACACTGCACCCACATATTACTATTCCCCTTTATACAGTCTACACCGCACCCACATATCTACAATTCTCCTGCATTACAGTATACACTGCACCTCATATCTACAATTCTCCTATATTACAGTATACACTGCACCCACTATCTACAATTCTCCTATATTACAGTATAACTGCACCCTCATATCTACAATTCTCATATATTACAGTATACACTGCACCCACATATCTACAATTCTCCTATATTACAGTATACACTGCACCCTCATATCTACAATTTTCCTATATTACAGTATACACTGCACCCACATATCTACAATTCTCTCATTACAGCATACACTGCACCCACATATCTACAATTCTCCTGCATTACAGCATACACTGCACCACATATCTGCAATTCTCCTACTTTACAGTATACACTGCACCCACATATCTACAATTCTCCTATATTACAGTATACACTGCACCCTCATATCTGCAATTCTCCTGCATTACAGTATACACTGCACCCTCATATCTACAATTCTCCTACGTTACAGTATACACTGCACCCTCATATCTGCAATTCTCCTGCATTACAGTATATACTGCACCCTCATATCTACAATTCTCCTACATTACAGTATACACTGCACCCTATATCTGCAATCTCCTGCATTACAGTATACACTGCACCCTCATATCTGCAATTCTCCTGCATTACAGTATTACACTGCCCCCTCATATCTACAATTCTCCTACATTATAGTATACACTGCCCCCACATATCTGCAATTCTCCTTATTTACAGTGTACACTGCACCCTCATATCTACTATTCTCCTGTATTTATAGTATACACTGCACCAATGTACTGCATATATACAATTCCCCTGTATTACAGTATACACCGCACCCACATATTACTATTCCCCTGTAATACAGTCTACACTGCACCACATATCTACAATTCTCCTGCATTACAGTATACACTGCACCCTCATATCTGCAATTCTCCTGTATTACAGTATACACTGTGCCCACATATCTTCATTTCTCCTGTATTACAGTATACACTGCACCCTCATATCTGCAATTCTCCTGTATTACAGTCTACACTGCACCCTCATATCTTCAATTCTTCTGTATTACAGTATGCACTGCAACCACATATCTACAATTCTCCTGCATTACAGTATACACTGCACCCACATACTACAATTCTCCTATATTACAGTATACACTGCACCCTCATATCTGCAATTCTCCTGTATTACAGTTTACACTGCACCCTCATATCTGCAATTCTCCTGTATTACAGTACACTGCACCCATATATCTGCAATTCTCCTGTATTACAGTATACACTGCACCCTCATATCTGCAATTCTCCTGTATTACAGTATACACTGCACCCTCATATCTGCAATTCTCCTGTATTACAGTATACACTGCACCCTCATATCTGCAATTCTCCTGTATTACAGTATACACTGCACCCATATATCTGCAATTCCCTGTATTACAGTATACACTGCACCCTCATATCTGCAATTCTCCTGTATTACAGTATACACTGCACCCTCATATCTGCAATTCTCCTGTATTACAGTATACACTGCACCCTCATATCTGCAATTCTCCTGTATTACAGTATACACTGCACCCTCATATCTGCAATCTCTGTATTACAGTATACACTGCACCCATATATCTGCAATTCTCCTGTATTACAGTATACACTGCACCCTCATATCTGCAATTCTCCTGTATTACAGTATACACTGCACCCTCATATCTGCAATTCTCCTGTATTACAGTATACACTGTGCCCACATATCTACAATTCTGCCATTTTCTTTGCTATAACATACTGTAAAATTGTATCCACATTTATCTACAGTTCTCTTTCCCTATAACATACAATGCACCCTGTATCTACAATTCTAAATTGCAGTTACTGTACCTATAAAACTACAAGTCATTCATATCTCTTCTATCTCTACATTTCTACAGCTCAGAGATACAATGCACCTATTGTATGCATCCACAGATTTCTGATATTCCAGTATACACTGCAGCCATATACTTTATAGTTTTCTCATACTACTGAACCCCAGCACATATGCATCCAACAAGTCTCTTTGGTTATTTATTTAATTATTTAAATAGATATTAGGTTATTAGGTTATTTAATTAGATATTAAAGCATGTACTTTACCATTACATATTTTCATTTCTGAGATATTACAGTGTAAACTTGAATCCACACACATCTATCGTTCTCTGAAATTACAGAATAGACAGTGCCCCTGTGTTCTCATGCATAGACTTACCTTTACATAGCTATAGTTCTCTTGGATTACAGAAAACAATGCACCTATATGTGCACAAGTGTCTGATGTTAGGATATGTTATATGTACTATTCCCATATATTATTTACAGGCAGCATCTTCACAGACTTTATCTACAGTATCACAGTATACTGTACATTGCACCCTGATATATATTTTTCCTTATTACAGTAAATCAAGTAGCCGCACAGATCTGCATTCTCTCGTATTTAGACTGTTCCCTTACATATGAACTGGCACATTGATTGCATAATGTGGTCATTATCATTTTGAAATCTCATTTCCCAGCAGCAGAAATGACTTCCAATAAAGAGGAGGAAAAGTTTCATTATGAAAATGTGGGAAATCCCAGCTTTACAATGAATAAAAAGTCAAGGAGGAAGCTGAGGGAACTGTCACTTTGACAAGACTGTACAAGGAGAAGGAGCTGGGCTGAGGGCTGCATGTTTCACCTGGAATAGCAAGATATATGCCCAAACATCACCAACTGGATCTGGGTAAGGAGACTATGGGGGTCTGCGGGGTTGAGATCTAGACCTGGACATAAACAAAAAAATTAAAATTTGAGAGCCCTCAGTGGTTAATACCTTTCAATGGCTAACATAAAAATGGAAACAAATAGCCTAGTAATCTCGAAAGCTTGTCTTTGTTACCATCTTTTAAGTTAGCCATTAAAAGGTATCAACCCCTCAGGACTCTCAAGTTTTATTATTTTTCTATCTATGGCTATTGGCTAACACAGTACAAATATATGTTAGACCTGGAAATAGAAGACTACGTAAGGTCTCTAGATTGTAAACTTGCGAGCAGGGCCCTCATTCCTCTTGGTATCTACTTTGATCTGCGTTTATTGTTATGCTGTAATGTCTATTGTCTGTACAAGTCCCCTCTATAATGTAAAGTGCTGCGGAATATGTTGGCGCTATAAAAATAAAATTATTATTATTAATATTATTAGGTGAGAAATATGACAGATCATTGCACTACGTGTGGCAAACTACACATGCACTAGACTGAGCACTCGCAGAGCTAACGGAGACCTGTTCCGTCCTTGATTGCCTTTGCTTCTGCAGCATGCAAGTGGATTTCTGCAAACCCCATTCAGATGTTTAGAAAGTTAAAAAATATTTCTGCAACAAATCTGCAATTATTATTATTTATTATTATAGCGCCATTTATTCCATGGCGCTTTACATGTGAGGTGGGGTATACATAATAAATACAAGTACAGTAATCTTAGACAATTCAAGTCACGACTGGTCCCAGGAGGAGAGAGGATGTGTGGATGTGTGAATATAACAATAGCACTGCTGTCTGCATGTACGAAGGACTACGGCCAAACGACTTGACGAACACTCACCTGGGCACCGCCAGTTCCTGTTGTGATGACAGTATCTGTGCATACAGGCTGCATGTGACAAAGGCTATGTCATGACAGGAGCTGCTGACTCATGTCAGGGACTGAAGCCCGAGCCCCAGCACACAGCACGGGGCTACTTACCATTTAACATGGTCTGGAAGGTCGGTGTATGAGCTGGTGAGGTGTATGTCATGTTGAGTTGTCTGGGAGAAGTGGCTTCATCCTAGCGGAGTCCATGTTAGAGTCTGTGACTCGGTCTCTGACACTGTGTTCAGCTGTAGCTGTGTGAACACGCCATGGACGAATAGCATTATTACAAAGTTCCATGTCCCTCCTATGGGCTTTCCTAGTCCTTCTGAATTTCCCGTGTTTCCACTTTCAGTTTCAAGCACTGGAATGAAAGGTGTATCACTAGAAGGAGTGGGTATGATTACCCTGCATTCTGGAAACAGTCAGGCATTTAACCTCCTCTATCACTGAGAATGTGCAGTCTGTGGTTGTAGTCCTAAGTCCAATGTCCTCTTCTAGGTGACTCTTCTCATAGGTTATGACAGTAGAGTAAATTCCCATTGTGCCTACTGGTAAGAAATTCCTTCGGGTTCACAGGTGAGGATCTGTCACCTACCATGGTTTCCCTATTGAGTTCGCACCTGCATAAATGCTGACCTAGTCCAAATCCTTACCAAATCGACTATCCATTATTTTTGCTTCTAAAGTCCATTCAGGAATAGGTTGAATGAAAAGCACAAATTGCATTTTTCTATCTATTCGACAACCATAACTTAAACATGACACTGTGTGTGACTAGTAAAGAATGGCCATGCACTGCTTTTTCTGAGCAGGGTCCTCTCCCCCTCCTTGGCAGGCACACATTTTCAGGACAGAGAGAGGTCCGTCCTCCAGCCCTGTGCTGGATGAGAGGAGGGGGAGAAGAGTGGCTGAAGGGGAATGGAGGAGGGTAGGACAACTGGTATCATGTAATGACTTGAAGCCTGGGTCTGGAACAGAGATGCAAAAGTTCCCAAAAAGGAGTTTACTATAAATGCACCCCCCAATGAAAAAACATCAGCATAGAAAGTAGTAGCACCTGCGATCCCGCAAAAAAATCTCTTGCACTAGTTCATTCTTTACGCAAAAAATTGTGTCAGTTGCAAACAAAGGCAGAGAGATGTCAGTCACACCTCCCACGTAGTCATATCAGAGGAAATAATAATAACCCTTATTTATATAGCGCCAACATATTCCACAGCGCTTTACATTTTAACAGTTTCAGGAAAAAGGGGTTTGGTTAGCCAGCTGAAAAAAAGAATGCTCTCGATGGGAAAAACAAGATATTCTTGTAGTTATGATACCTTTTAATGGGTTACATCATTTATTTTATTTTTGTTAGCAATTAAAAGGTATCATAACCACAAGATTATCTTGTTTTTCTCACTGAGAGCATGTCATGTCACAGATATTGAACACCGTTCTGTTCAAATATACAGTATGTCGTGGCTTTGTTTAGTTGGGAGCCATGTCTGTCATATGACGCATATAAAGGCAATTGACAGACTGCATTGACCTACAATGGGTTTCTGTCTTTGTGCCCGTCCTTTTCACAGGAAGAATAAGGGCTCGGTCACATTTTATTATTATTAATTATTATAGAGCCATTTATTCCATGGCACTTTACATGTGAAAAGGGATGTAAATATTAAAAAACAAGTGCAACAATCTTAAACAATAAAGTCACGACTGGTACAGAAGGAGAGAGGACCCTGCCCATGAGGGCTCACAATCTACAAGGGATGGGTGAGGATACAGTTGGTGAGGGTAGAGTGGTCGTTGTAGCGGTTTGGTGGTTACTGTAGTTTGTAGGCTTGTCGGAAGAGGTAGTGTGTCGACCCGCCACCACAATTGTGGATTACCAGGGCAATGGGGTACTCAGAGCCGAAGCCCATGGAAGTCTATGGGGTTTGTCACAGGTAGCGGTGGCTCGGTCTGTGGCCCCGGCGGTCTGGCGTATGTTGGGGGAATATTTACAGGGGATAGATATATTTACAGTTCGTGACGCCACCTGTAGTCTTCTGGTAATTTGTACCAGCGCTGCTGTAGATCTCTGAGGGGATGGTGAGGCAGCTAGATGTCGGGTCCCCTACAGGTGGGACTCTTCCCTCAGGTCGGTAGTTAAAGCAGGGTTGTGCAGGCATGCAATAAATAACTCAGTCTCACACATCAGCGTCTCTCCATACCTTTTACTTGTAAGATGGTAAGGCAGTTCCCAGGGAGGCTGATGGGGTTGATGGAGGATGAGCTTTGAGGCAACGGTTAAGCAAGTTAGGGGCTCCTTTACTGTCCAATGATGATGAGTCCAACCAGCCTGAAGCGTAGTTCCCTCTATAATTCCAGCTATTCCAAAGCTGTTCTGCCCAGTCAGTTTTGTGGTCGGAGCCTTCCTGTGGGAGAGCTGAATTCCTATCTTGTCCTGCAGAGATCAAGGTCCCCACTTCCCTGACCCAGTTACGTACTAAAATCTTCAGGGCTGCTTGCCACGACCTAAGGTCCGGTAAGCCTCTGGTTTTCTTACCACTAAGCTTGAAGCTTTAGTGATCCTTCGGTCCCCAGTGACCGGTTACAATGTGCAGGTATCTTTACCTATGGCACTTCTCTGTTCTCTTCCACTTTGCCCTTCGATTTGCTCAACTCTTAATAGATATCTCAGTCTGTATTCCCGTGGGGCACAGCTCTGACTAGGCTGAGGTGAACTAGGCCACCTGTACTAGCCTCCACTTTCTGAATGCTAACAGGCTCAGACTGAACCGTCTGCTCTGTCCAAGGACAGGAATCTGATGAATGAATCACTCCCCTCCACACCCCTGATGGGTGTGTCCGAAGTGTACGTGATGTCATGAAGAGCCCTTAACTGTTACCTCTCCACTCATCCTCCTGGTATTGTGTACCAGGGCTACACATTCCCCCATGGTAAACGACAGCACTCCCGGGCTGTAAAAATACAAAGAGACATTTTGTTTATGCATGAAACATCAACATTAAACATTAATTCTTTTCCCATCCGGGAGGTGAGGATGTCTTGAACGTTGCGAACAAAACACATTGAATATAGAAAAATACAAAAGTATTAAGGCATCAAAAGTTCAATAAATATACAGTATTCTTGTGAAGGACCCGCACCAAACCTTCAACGTGGGTCCTGGGTGGGTGCAGGACATCCGAATGCAGACCTCACTCAGTGCCACCCACACAGGTTTTTGTATTCAGAGGTAAGTCAAGCTTCGTGTGAAACCATTAAAGGCACCTTAGTGCAACTATTTACAGGATACAGTTTTTGGGCTGGCTCAGTCCTCAGCCTCTGAGTCCATTATAAGACATAATAGGAAAAAAAAACATTATATATAGACTTTTTACAATATTCACATCAATTCGTTATGGTCACTGCTGATATCTAATGGGTAAACTTCCCTTTGGTGGTTCGCTCTGATCTACGTGGTGTAGCTTTCAGGTATATCAAGTTGCGATCTGTCTGCACTGCGTAACGGCAAACTATAGAACTGCCTCAATTTTCTATGGATTGGCAAGGTTACTGATGGCTGAGCGGTGTGAGTCAGCTTCACCAGGGGATCCCATAGTATGGGGCGCTGCTTCTGATGATCCTTCTTGGATTCACAGGTTGAGGTGTTGCTGGGATGGGTAACTCTGAGCGGGCTCAACTGGCACCACGGGCACAAATGGAGGTAGAACTTCCTCTTGTGGCTGATAAAACTGCAACACTGGAATTATCACAGCATCTCCCATCAGGGCCAATCCGCAGGAAAATCTCCCAGATCTGTGTGTATGACTCTTCCTTTCTTCTCCTTGATTGATGACAGGGTTCTTGTCACAACATTTTAAGGGTTCTGGACACAATTTCAAATGGTCTCTGGACACAGTGGTTATTGTTCTTCCCCGTCTTACTGACGACACAACTTTTCTGTTGTCATATTTAGAATCTTGTATGACGTAGGGTTCTTGCTCCCACTGGTTATCCAATTTGTGCATCTTCCTTTTTCTTTTTAATACTACCTCTCCAGGCATCAAAGGCTTGCAGGAGCATTTTCGGTTTGTAAACATCTTCCTGTTTCTCCGTGCCTTGTTGAGACTTTCCTCTACACAGATTGTACTCTTCTGTATTGCTCTTGCCGATTGATGTCCCAGTTTTCAACGGCGGCGTCTGCCTCCGGTTTACCACTCCAAGTTCTAGATCCATTGGTAGTTTTCCAGGCCTTGCTCTCATAAGATAAGCTGGAGTGCAGTTAGTTGAATTAAGGTATATTTATTATACAAATAAACCAAACAGGTAGTAAGTCCGGCCATCGATTCCTGTTTTCCAACGGTATGGTTCAACAAGTCAGGACAATTGGTTCATTTTTTTTGCAAAGACGTTGGTTTGGGGTGGTTATGGGGTTGTTCTAATTTTCTTACACCCTACATATGAAGAATTCTTGAATAAATGGTTCGAAAGCAGGTCCCTGATCGGTTAAAAACTTGCTCGGTACCCTGCGGTCTGCAGAGCTTGCTTGAAAGGTCTTGCGCCGTCACTGCGGTTCTGGTCCTTAATGGAACAACCCAGAAAAAACTGGAGTATGGTCCACCTGGTCAAGGGTATGAGTTCCGATCTACTTGGCGACGTTTGACGTGGTCCAGGGCCACAATCTCCAGGGGACGGTGTCCCCGGGTAGGTTGCAGGGGTGCCTTTTGCTACGTGTCCTTTCTTCTGAGACCACGGGTCCACAGTTTCGAACCACCCTCGATGGAGTGCGCATCCCTACCCCGTAGAACCGGCTCTCAACAGGGTCTCCAGTTTCTCCAGCCAAAGTGCCTGCTTGATCGTGGTCGCTTCCAACCACATTGGGAGTTGCCTTGGGGACCACGATTTGCCGACCATCTCATGGGTTCTGGGGTTGACATATCTCTGCACAATTCTCACGGTATAGGAACAAACTGCTTTTTCGTTCACAGGAGCTTTGCTGACATAGGTGCATCCTTTTCCCAAAGGGGAACCTTCCTGTTTTAACAAACTCCTTGTCGGCTGACCACTGGATCACTGTCCTGAGTCTCTTTCCAGCTGTGATGGGGTAAAGGATTTAATGTTGCCCCATACTGCTTTTTGTTGATTGTGCCGTGGACTACCCCATTTCGATGGAAGGGTAGCTCAATTTCTTCCGGCGTCCCATTCTTCTTCGGTAGAGTCATGCGGCCTTCGGGACAAAAGCGTCGCATTAGCATTCTTTCGCCTGCCCGGTACTTGATGTAAATGGTAATTGGGAAACCGAGCCTCCAACGCTGCTCCATGGCGCCCAGTTGCGGTTTCCGGTGGTTAAGGGTTGTTGTTGTTACGCCGTGAACTTTTGGAGGCCGATAGTGTTAAATCTTTCAGTAATGGCCAGGACCAGCGCCGAAACCAGTTGAAGTGCTTAATTTTCGGATTCCCTCTTGGCTTTAGTTTTCTGTGGCATATGCGAGACTTTTTCTTGGCCATTCTGTTTGATGAGCTGCTCCCAACCTTCTTTGGGTCGGTGGACAGCAGGAAGGTTGGTGTAATCAGGTGGTTAAGTTTCATCACCTGTAGGATCTCTTTCATTTTTTGGATGCTTCGTGTTCTTTCCCCATTAAAGGGAGGGTTTCTCTCTTTGGGATTGTCCTATAGGAGGTCCGTAAAGGGCTGCCTTCTGTGTAATCTTTCAGAATCTCCGGTAGTAACCTTTAGTCCCGGGAAAAACTGCGCACTTCCTTAAGGGGTTCTTCGGCCCCGGGCCCCACTTCTGGAGGCAGTGACTTTCTCTGGGTCCGGCGCTACTCCTTCGAACTGGATGCCCCCCAGTATTGACCTTCTGTTTGAGTAGATGGCATTTTGGGGTTTTTAAAATTTCTCCGTATGGACGGGGGAAAAAAAACTTCTGCAGGTGTTCAGTGGTCCTCATATTCTTGGAATTTTCACGATAACGCTCTGGTATAGCAGCACGGTTTAAAATTTTGGATGTCCCAGACAGTTTTCCTCACTTCAAATTTCCCCGGGGGCATAGGCCCCAAAAAACGGCATTATCGAATCACGGCCCCCTTGGGGTGGAAAAACCCGTTTTTTCATGATCCCCCGCCACAGCCATTGCCGAAAACCCTAGTCAGATCAAGAGTAGAAAATAGTTACCCTTTTTTTAGAGCAGCAATGATTCCTCTATTTGGGGGAAGGGATGCACCCCTTGGTGTTATGGGGGGTTACCCCCCCTGAAATCCACCCCACTTTTCATACTACCATCTTTTTTTTTAACCAAAAACTAGAGGTGCTGCCCAGGGGCTAAACTATCCTTATCACCCATTTTTTCTTCATATCATTAAATTTTTTAGCCTTCTATAATGAGTGGGGTATAGGCCTGTACCGCTTTTGGGGGGGGATGATGCCTGTAGGGATTGATGTTGGCCCCCCTTTTTCCCCCCCCCCCAAATCAAGTGGATTTTTGCTAAACATTGGGCGTACTCTTGCCCACCCGTAATACCCTTGTTTGGTGAGGGGAGTGGTGTTCCCAACGGGGGCGTGCCCCCATTCCGCCACCTGAGTTGCTGGGTCATTGTCCTCCGTTTTTTGAAGGAGGTCTAAGGACTAGGGGGGAGAATAGAATTATTTTAACGCATGAAGTTTAGCAATGGTTGATAAGGGGAAATTTCCCTATCTTCCCCAATTTTGAGAAGCCGTACCGGTTTTCCTTTCCCCCATTTAACTCCTCTGCGTCATAAGTGTAGGTTATGTTCTGAATGGGGGGTTTACTACGTTTTGATAATTCTTTCCTCGACCATGGCTCCCCTGCACCCAAATGATCATTTCACTCATTGGGGGTATCACAATAGGATCGAGTCATGACCCGTACTTACCAATTTGCCGTGGTAAGCTTCGCTGCTTTCTGACACCACCAGGGCCGGATCTCTCTTGGATTATCCTCTCTGCCTTGGTCGGGCAATCCAGCGAGCTGTTGGAGCAAGAACACAATTCTCCCAAACATTCCGATAATGTTAGTACCCAAAATTTATTTGACCGTTTTTCCTTTTACAGTCTTTATTCCAGAAGCCCTGGTCTTTAATCCTCTCTGCCCACCTTTACATTACACATTTTGTCCCGAGTAAATCTCGGAAGACCATTAGAAGCTACACGGTAAAGTCAAGGCTCGGAGGTTTAAGACTGTCCATTGCCGTATTTGGGATATAGGGCATCAGGTTTAGGGTCACCTGCGACCCAGTGTCTTAAAATGCCGGAACAGCAATACCATCTAGAATAATAGACAGGTTGGGTCGCCCGCCCACTCCTGCGGTTCCAGTCTGGGGGCCTGAGGGTATTCTCCTGGGTGTTGGGCCCTTGGACCCGGTTCTGCCGTTTAAAGGCATGTGGAGACATATGACCTTTCCGGTTGCATCGTAACGTGATTCTCGACGGGGAGGGTGTTGATCAGAGGCGCTCCTGGGGGTGGGTTGTCCTCCTCCGGGGGGGGACGTCTTCTTTCTTCTCCGGTGCATCACGGAAGTCTTCTGGGCAGTCATAACAAGTTCTTTCCTTCCTCCTCTTTCCGCAGTGCAGGGCCCCTCATTACAGCAGCCAGTTTTTTTGTCAGCTGGCGCACCTCTGAGCGCCCGACAGTCCAATTCACTAGGAGGTGTCACTGTGCCCTTTTGGCTTCAGCCACTAGGGGGAAAAGGGGGTTCTGCGGTTCCAGAGTGACTTCAGCTGATGATGTTGGGTTGCCACCTCGGGTTTGCCCCGGGGCGCAGCCCTTTTATTGCCATGTCCTTTAGGGCATCAAAGGTGCATCCGGATGATCTAAGGACCCAAATTTACGTTCTGCGTTTCTTGGGATTCAATCCCCGTATAAATTTTCTTTCAGCATTTTTTCTCATCGATGCATTTAAATTGTTAATCTGCTTGAGGGCTCCAGGGCTCCCTGTTGTCGGAAGCATAGCCCGGATGCTGTCACCTGGCGTTGTGAACAGTGATAGAAGGCCATCCGGAGTCCGTTTCTGGCGGTTTAAATATGGCATGCAGTTAAGGAAGATCGCGGGTTTCCCACTCCGATCAACGGTATCCCAAGTCTCCACTTCCCTCTCGCAGCGCGGTTAGCTGCCCTATTAGCACGCGCTTTTTTGTCTCTAGGCATGGAGTACATTTCTAGGATGCTGCATAAATTCCCCTTGAGTGCTAGAGTGCCTGGCTCACCGCTTTTTATGGGGAAGCCATTTCGCCCCAGGCTATTATGGGAGCGTTGTGGCATGTCGGGACTACCGGGGCTGGGTGCTGAGCCGCACCCCCATCTGGCGCTAAATACCAGGCGGTGCGGGTTGGGGGACTCCGGTGGGGCCGCTTGTCGCCGGTTGTTGTGAATCTTAGCGCCCCCTGGTTTAAAGGGCCCCGGTTTCAGAGCTGCTATTTCACAGGCACCGAGTGGGAAAGGACCTTCGTCGCAGGCGCTTTATGTCAGGCGTTCACTTCCTGTTGCAGGACCTGCCGCTGAGCAGAGCCGGGGGGGTCCAGACTTTGCGCGCTTTTCGGTTTCGCCCACCTTTTCTCCAGGGCTTAGGGGCGAATCTGGCGGCAAATATGGCGGTATTTGGCGCCCAAAAAACGCAACAGTTTTTTCATCAAAAACCCAGGCCAAGGGTGCAATGCTGCAAGTTTCGTATTGTTCGTGACGCCAAAGTTTTTGTGTCGACCCGCCACCACAATTGTGGATTACCAGGGCAATGGGGTACTCAGAGCCGAGCCCATGGAAGTCTATGGGGTTTGTCACAGGTAGCGGTGGCTCGGTCTGTGGCCCTGGCGGTCTGGCGTATGTTGGGGGAATATTTACAGGGGATAGATATATTTACAGTTTGTGACGCCACCTGTAGTCTTCTGGTAATTTGTACCAGCGCTGCTGTAGATCTCTGAGGGGATGGTGAGGCAGCTAGATGTCGGGTCCCCTACAGGTGGGACTCTTCCCTCAGGTCAGTAGTTAAAGCAGGGTTGTGCAGGCATGCAATAAATAACTCAGTCTCACACATCAGCGTCTCTCCATACCTTTTACTTGTAAGATGGTAAGGCAGTTCCCAGGGAGGCTGATGGGGTTGATGGAGGATGAGCTTTGAGGCAACGGTTTAAGCAAGTTAGGGGCCTCCTTACTGTCCAATGATGATGAGTCCAACCAGCCTGAAGCGTAGTTCCCTCTATAATTCCAGCTATTCCAAAGCTGTTCTGCCCAGTCAGTTTTGTGGTCGGAGCCTTCCTGTGGGAGAGCTGAATTCCTATCTTGTCCTGCAGAGACTCAAGGTCCTCACTTCCCCTGACCCCAGTTACGTACTAATCTTCAGGGCTGCTTGCCACGACCTAAGGTCCGGTAAGCCTCTGGTTTTCTTACCACTAAGCTTGAAGCTTTAGTGATCCTTCGGTCCCAGTGACCGGTTACAATGTGCAGGTATTCTTTACCTATGGCACTTCTCTGTTCTCTTCCACTTTGCCCTTCGATTTGCTCAACTCTTAATAGATATCTCAGTCTGTCTTCCAGTGGGGCACAGCTCTGACTAGGCTGAGGTGAACTAGGCCACCTGTACTAGCCTCCACTTTCTGAACTGCTAACAGGCTCAGACTGAACACGTCTGCTCTGTCCAAGGACAGGAATCTGACTGAATGAATCACTCCCCTCCACACCCTGCTGGGTGTGTCCGAAGTGTACGTGATGTCATGAAGAGCCCTTAACTGTTACCTCTCCACTCATCCTCCTGGTATTGTGTACCAGGGCTACACAGTAGGTTTTCAGGTTCAGGTTCGTATCGGACGACTGTTATCCGTGTATTATCGGATAGCACTCAGGCTAGTGTTAGGGCCTGTGCACACATTGCGGATTTGCCTGCGGATTTTTCCGCGCCGAAACCGCACCTCTTGGCAGAAACCGCAGGTGCGGTTTTGACGCGGTTTTGGCGCAGTTTTTTACGCGGTTTTTCTCATGCGGTTTTGTATGCGGTTTTTACAGCTAAATAAAGATATGTTGTTTAACAAAAAAAAAAAAAGATTTGTGATGTCATTTCTTGTCCAACTTCCTCTTTTACATTTGTCCAACCCACACTCCATTACACACACACAGATAGAGATAGGCCGGCGTCACACTTGCGAGTGTGATGCGAGTAAGTCGCACGACTTTCTCGCATCAACACCCGGCACGGCCGCCCGCTCTCAGACCCGAGTGTGCGGCTGCATGTATTTCTATACATGTATTTCTATGCAGCCGCACACTCGGGTCTGAGAGCGGGCGGCCGTGCCGGGTGTTGATGCGAGAAAGTCGTGCGACTTACTCGCATCACACTCGCAAGTGTGACGCGGCCATAGATAGATAATAGATACCAGTAGTTAGATAGATAGATAGATAGAAAATACATAGATTGATGGTAATAGATAGTTAGAAATATATATAGAAAGATAGATATAGAGATAGACAGAAAGATATATAGGTAGATAGATAGAATGGTACATAAATAGTTAAAGACACACACGCGTATACATACACAAAATAACGCAATAGTTAATAAAAAAAAATATAGGAAAAAAAATGGCGTGGGCTCCCGTGCAATTTTCTGCGCCAGAGGGGAAAGCAGACCGCTGGGGCCAATATTTCTAGCCTGGGAAGGGGTTAATACCCATGGATCTTCCCAGGCTATGAATATCAGTCCGCAGCTAGCCTTCACTGGCTATTAAAATAGGGGGACCCCCAAAAAAATGACGTGGGGTCCCCCTATAATTTATAGCCAGAAAGGCTACGCAGACAGCTGCGGGCTGATAATCATAGCCTAGGAAGGGGCCATGGATATTGGCGCCCCCCCTGGCTAAAAAATACCAGCACCCAGCCGCCCCAGAATTGGCGCATCTGTACGATGCGCCAATTCCGGCACTTAGCCCCTCTCTTCCCACTCCCCTGTAGCGGTGGGATATGGGGTAATAAGGGGTTAATATCACCTTGCTATTGTAAGGTGATATTAAGCCCGGTTTTAAAAATAGAGAGGCGTCAATAAGACGCCTATCCATTATTAATCTTATATTAATAAAGGGTTAAAAAAAACACACACAAGAATAAATTATTTTAATGAAATAAAATACAACACGGTTTTCATATCTTTATTACACACTCAGATCCAAGCGACACCCTCGATCTCCTGTAAAATACGTAAAAAAATAAAACAACCGTATACTCCCTGTCCGACGCAGTCCAATTAATAACGAGGGTCCCACGACGGTCTCCCCTATAGAACAGTGACATCAGGTGATGCCACTGCTCTGTAGGGCCCCAGTGATGCACTGACAGGAGACAATGGCTCCTGCAGTGCATCACTGAGTTCATTCTCTCACTTTATGGCAATGCTGCGTAGAAATTTTCTCACCCAGCATTGCCGTGAGAGAATGAACTGTCGTGACGTCATTCTCTCCCAGCGGCAGAGGCAGAGCGGTACAGATCGATGGCATCGGGGAAGAGGTGAGTATGTACTCTATGTTATGTGTTGTATGTCATGTGTATGTTATATGTTCTGTTTGTCATATATGTTATATGTTCTGTATGTCATGTGTATGTTATATGTTCTGTATGTCATGTGTATGTTATATGTTGTATGTTATATGTCATGTGTATGTTATATGTTCTGTATGTCATGTATGTTATATGTTCTGTATGTCATGTGTATGTTATATGTTCTGTATGTCATGTATGTTATGTTCTGTATTTCATGTGTATGTTATATGTTCTGTATGTCATGTGTATGTTATATGTTCTGTATGTCATGTATGTTATATGTTCTGTATGTCATGTATGTTATATGTTGTATGTCATGTGTATGTTCTGTATGTCATGTGTATGTTATATGTCATGTATGTTATATGTTGTATGTCATGTCATTTTTTTTTTTTTCATTCAGCACATTAGCCGGATGATGGGACTACTACTGTCCCATCATTGGCTAATGTGTCAGTCACTGTAGCAGGCATCGCCGGATGGGACTTGTAGTCCCATCCGACGATGCCTGCATACACGGAGACACGCACACAGGCCCGCACACCGCCGTACATACACAGCCCCGCACACGGCCGCACATACACAGCAGCCCGCACACCGATCGCGCACATAGACCCGCACACCGATCGCGCAGACACCGGCACACAATCACCGCCCACACACACAGCGCCGCACACTATACACGCCCACGCACCGCCCACACACATAGCGCCGCACACTATACACGCCCACGCACCGCCCACACACTTCCCTCCTCCCGAACTGCAGCGGTTTCACCCGCAGCAAACCCGCAGATCTTTTTTAGATCTGCGGTTTTGCTGCGGAAGTGCCCGACTCAATGCAAGTCAATGGGCGCCGAACCGCTGCAGTTCCGCACAAAGAATTGACATGCTGCGGAAAATAAAACGCGGCTAAACCGCGCGTTTTTTTTCCGCAGCATGTGCACAGCAGACATGCGGTTCCCATTAGATTACATTGGTAGTGCACTGTGTGATCCAATTATCTCATGTGAGAGAATCAGATCATAATAAGCTGACACTCAGGTCAAACTCCGATCAGATCTTGAGCCGAGTGTCATTAGCATAATCAAGCCGATTCTCTCACATGAGCGAATCATCGCTCGTGTAACTGAGGTCTAAAACCGAGTTCTGCGCAATTCTTGTTGACATGTGAGGCTATTGGTGAAGGAGATCTGAATGTGAATATGAAAAAAGAATTAGTGACCTTAATGGCTTCAGTGCGTAGAACAAACTAACCAGATTAGATGCCTTTAGGAAGTTCTGGTTCTACTTAGGGAGATTAGCTGCATGTGGCGTCTTGTTGGCAAAGCTACATGGGCAGAGAGTGTGCCAATTAAGTCTCTCCCAGAACAAATCAAATCTATCCAGCTAGTGTCACCTAGGAGAGATAAGAACCTTATAAATCAATGTACAGGGTTGAACATAAGACACAGGGTGGCTGCTTTTCATAAGTGGCACTTGTGAGATAGTTTTCATTTGTTCTGTGTGAGACAAGATACCTATCAAGGCCTCTTTCACACATCCGTTTTTTACAATCAGTCACAATCCGATAAAGTTGAAAAAAAAGGATCCAGTGCAGATTGTAAAAAAACTGATGTGACGGATCAGTTATTTTGACGGATCCGTCATGGTGAAGAAGTGAACTTTTGAACCTTGACACATGCACTTCTGGAGAGAGAGAGAGGAGAGAGATTTATGTGCCAGAATGGCTGTAGGGGTTAAAATAAAGCAATAGTAATTGCTCCGGGCATGCTCAGTGGGGAAAAACGGAATCCGTCGCTGGAATCCGTCTAGTTACGGATCCTGTGCCCATTGGCTATCATTATAGCCTACAACGGATGGTGCTGGATCCGTCGTTGTACGTTTTTTCGACGTACACAAAAAACGTTCCAAAGTCCGTTGTATCCAGCCGATGGACAAGGATTTTTCGACGGATCCGTCAAAAGACGGATGAAACGTGTGGCCATCCGTCACAATCCGTCGCTAATGCAAGTCTATGGAAAAAAACGGATCCTGCAGCAACAATTGCAGGATCCGTTTTTTTTCACAAAACGATGGATTGTGACTGATGGCAAAAAAACGGATGTGTGAAAGAGGCATAAGAGAGAAAAAATACAGTCATAAAACCAGCAATAAATTAAATAGTGTGAAATAAAGTCAGTAATTAGAAATGTTTATTTCTATCCCCCTTATATGCTTAGATAGCTGTCAGTAGAACAATGGTTAGTCTGAGTGAGCCGCCCACCAGGCTGTGGGGTACTCGGACCCGAGCCCGTTGACTTCAATGGGGGATGTCACGGTGGCCACGGCTCTGTCCGTGGCCCTGGGTGCTCACCCTCAAAAAGGGGATATTTACAGGGGAAAATGTCAGTGAATCGTGACGCCACCCGTGGTGTCTGGTGAGGATCACCAGCGCTGCAGCAGTCCACTGAGGCCGGTGTTGTGGCAGCTTAGATGGTATCGCTCCCCACAGGTGGAGCGGGCCTTCAGGGCAGCGTAAATGCAGGGATGCAGGACGGAGGGAACCCACCTGGGTAAGAACAAGAATGGGAGCACACACACAAGTCACTTCTGTACCTTTACTGGAGTTAGTGCAGGAACATCCCGGAGCACTGTAGGGTGAAGGGTGCACGTCCGGATTCTCCCCAATGAGCAGGTGTAGGTTCTCCTGTTGCTTGCCTCTCTGTAGTCAGTTTCTGACCTGCCTGTAGCTAGGCCTAACTTTGTCTCTGTCCTGCACCGGCTGGAAAATCGCAAACAAATCGCATGATAATTGCATATATTCGGACCGTTTTTTCCATCCAGAAAACGGACCGTTTTTTTTTCTCGCAAATGGGTATGAGCCCTTAAAGAGGACCTG
Organism: Oophaga sylvatica; assembly: GCA_033576555.1. Lineage (NCBI taxonomy): Eukaryota > Metazoa > Chordata > Amphibia > Anura > Dendrobatidae > Oophaga > Oophaga sylvatica. Next base: position 182 of record JARQOD010011986.1, on the reverse strand, counting down.
CTACCAGATTAAAAGTGGACAGTTTTTATTCTTATTTTTTTCTCGCTGTTCCACTTCATCTTCCTGTTCTGTTTTCTTTAATCCACCATGTGGTACAAGAGCTTTTTTATTTAGTGATCATTTTCATAGTCTTTTCAAAGATGGTATTGCTCACAGGGTAATTATGTAGAGCAGCCTAAAGA
>JARQOD010011985.1:0-21313 GCA_033576555.1 Oophaga sylvatica | reverse complement strand
GGCCCATACGGAACCGGAGGTGACCAAGAAACCCCAAAATGAATTTCCCTGTCGGCGAATACACATTTTCCGTTTGGCTTTTTATAGTTTATTGTCTCGCAAGTTTCTGAAAACCCCTGTCTACATGCCCCTGGGGAAAAAGTCTTGTGAGAAAATTTAAAATGTCACCCAAATATAGCCCCAAAAAAGCCCAAAGATGCAAAAAATGTCATTAAAAAAAATTTTGGGAATACTCTGGTGGTAGTCAGACCAAAAGGCTGAAAAGGTTTCAAAATGTCCCCCCGGGGGTTTTTAAACCCCCTTTTCCCCTCATCCCACTCTTTTTTCCAATCGTTTTATCGCCCCCTGAGACCCAATTTAGAAAAACCATTTGGCACCAACTTTTGTTTGGGAAGAATCAGGAATCAGGGGAAGGGGTACGGATCTGAAAGAAATGATTAAGTTGCGGAAACCAAGAAAGGCGTGGCCTCCATCTTTTTTCTTCAAAAAGAAAAAAACCCCGCGGCATGGGGGATGAAGGTCTAATATGCCCTTTGGCCGGTTTCGAAATATAATCTTTAAACCCTGCCTCCGGACCAGAAAGGGTTTTTTAAAACCCTAGCTTTAGGTAACTTGCTCGGAATTTAATTTAAATAGAGCGTCTTTTACACGCGATGGGAGGCAACCCCCTAAACCCCTCTCAGAGAACACTCCCAAAATCCTCCAAAAAAGGAGGAAAATACTAGGCACGACCGCAAAGATGACTGTGTTAGCAGTTACTTTTGCAAACTCCCCCCCTTTGGTTATTTCTGGACTGCCAATTATTACGGGTTAGTTTAAAACCCAAACCAAGGGAAATCCCAAAAATAGGGTAGGTAGACCCCCAACACATAAAAGATAATGTTCCCTAGTATTCCCCCACCGAAAATAATGTTATGAACCTCAGAACAAAGCACCTTGGCCGAGAGGCCCCGGCGTCAAAGGAATATAGGGGTCGGTTTGAAATACATCGAGCATCCCCCGAGCCGAGCAAAATGAGCGTCCCAGTTTTCCCGGCCCTATCAAGAGAACAAAAAAACTCTCCACTCTCGTACCCAAACCCCCACCTCCACTGTACAAAGGGAAATGAGAAGAACTGCGGGAGAAATACTTTCCAGGTTTTCGTCACCACACAACCTGGGATAACGTTTTCCCGGGGACTTTTTTCTCAAAAGGCCGGGGTGGAATCCCCCCCAAAAATGTCCTCTTTCCCCCCAGAAGAAACACTTTTTCCCGCGGGTCCCCCCAAACCCCCCCCCGAAATTTTAGTCCCTCCCAAATGTAGGGTCCCCGAACACAAGGGGAAACCCCAACATAGGGACTTTAGTAGTAGGTGGGAGTAACAACAGGGGGCGGAGTTACCTCGCACCTCTCCCGGAGCCGTCTATCAGTACGGATAGCTAGGGCCATAGCAGCTCCGTGATGGAGGAGAATCATACTGAGCCAAAACGTCCTTTAATTTGTCAGAAAGCCATGACAAAACTGGCTCCAAGAGCTGGGTCATTCCACTGAGTATCTGTGGCCATCTTACGGAACTCAGAAGCAAATTCTCCGCCGGACGATCTCCCTGCTGTATCTTACGTAATTTTGTCTCAGCAAGAGAGAACCCGATTGGGTCATCATATACCAAACCCACGGGCAGTAAAAAAATCGATCTACTGACTGTAGAGCCGGGGATCCGGAGGAAGGGAGAAGGCCAGGATTGAGGGTCCCTTGTAGGAGCGAGATAACAATTCCCACTCTCTGCTCTTCACTCCCTGATGATCGGGGCCCGGGAAGCGAAAATACAATTTACATGCTTCCTGAAGGTAAAAAATTTGTCTCGCCCACCAGTGAACCTGTCGGGAGGGGCTACTTTAGGTTCAAATCTGGTTTGCTCCGAGGGAGACAAAACTTTGGACTTAATGTCCGTCAGCTCCATGGATAATCCTGCAACTGCAGAGCCAGCTGGGCTACTGGATCCATGGCAACTGGGAATAATTTTATAGGCCAGTGAAAATGTCACGCGGTCTTATGATATGTGTACGATGTCAGTAAACTATTCTTAAAAGAACAACACTCTATACAACATATAGATTAGCAACATCAGCATGTAAATATAGAATAGATTTACCTGACACGATATCCGTTGAACTCAGGGTTAATCTTGAGGACTTGATACACTGTCACAGGAAAAGGGGGACCGGGGGTCTAACCTAAACCCTAAACTGGGGTCTAACTAATCCCTCACCTTGGAGGTACTGATAATGGTTCAGAGGTCCAAGTCTCCAGCCTAACCCTGTCTCCTATCAGTCCCATGAACCCTGTAATCAGTCCTAAGAAGGATTCTGATTACCACCAAAGGGATATGGGCTGATCTCTGCTAAATACACAGATTAGACATATAAGACAGACTGGAGAAAACACAGACTTGCATACACACTCAAACACAGAAGGAACATAAATGATCTGGAATATTAAACTCTAAGCAAGGTGAGCTTAAAACAACTAAGGAGCTCTTTAACTTAAGTCTATACAGATACAATCCTATCTGTGGTCTGCATGAAGAATTTCACTGGCAACTCCCAACACAGACAACAGAGATTTAAAGGAAACCAATCAACAAATAATTAATTGCAGCGGAAGAAACTGCACCCGTCCCAGAACTGAGCACAGACAGAATTAACTCCCTAACTGCCAAACACAAAGAAACAGCAACTCAGCTGTGAGAAGTCAGAATGTGCAACCGCGACGATCTTCGTGGCGATGCACACATGACAGTACCCCCCCTTCTACGAGGGGCCTCCGGACCCTCAGGGCCAGGTTTGCCCGGGTGAGTTCTGTGGAAGGTCCGCACCAAACGATCTGCGTTAATGTCAGACGCAGGAACCCACGTCCTCTCCTCTGGACCCATACCCTTCCAATGCACCAAGTACTGAAGGGACCGGCGATTCAGACGTGAGTCAATGATCTTTGACACTTGAAACTCCAAGTTACCATTGACCACCACTGGAAGAGGAGGTAGAGGTGATGGTATGACTGGTGCCACGTACCTCTTAAGTAATGACTTGTGGAACACATTATGAATTTTAAACGTAGGAGGGAGGTCCAGACGAAATGCCACAGGATTAATTATGGAACTGATCCTGTACGGCCCGATGAATCTGGGGCCCAGCTTCCAGGAGGGAACTTTAAGTTTTTTATTCCTGGTAGACAACCATACCAGATCGTTCACATTAAGATCTGGACCAGAAACTCTCCTCCTATCAGCCATACGTTTATAACGGTTCCCCATAGCACTCAGATTATTCAATACACCTCTCCACACTGAAGCAAGTGACGACGAGAAACGCTCCTCCTCAGGAACCCCAGAAGGGCCCCCCCCCATTGAATGTACAAAACTGGGGATGAAAACCATATGCCCCAAAAAACGGGGACTTTACCAGTGGACTCGCTCCGCCTGTTGTTAAGAGCGAACTCTGCCAGAGGCAAGAAAGAAGACCAGTCCTCCTGGTTCTCTGAGACAAAACACCGAAGATAAGTCTCTAGCTTTGATTCAGACGCTCTGTCTGACCATTGGTCTGCGGATGAAAAGCCGAGGAAAATGACAATTGCATCCCCCGACGTAAACAAAATGCCCTCCAAAACTTGGACACAAACTGAGACCCCCTATCTGACACCACATCAGAAGGCAACCCATGAAGTCTCACAATCTCCCCAATGAACACCTGCGCCAGAGTTTTAGCATTAGGAGGGCAGGAAGAGCAATGAAATGTGCCATCTTACTGAACCTGTCAACAACCACCAGTATGACAGTCTTCCCTGACGACTGAGGAAGGTCCGTGATGAAGTCCATAGACAAATGAGTCCATGGACGCTCCGGAAGTTTCAAGGGTAAGAGGGTCCCAGACGGACGGGTATGAGGGGTCTTAGAGCGAGCACAAACCCCACAGGACACGACAAAGTTAAAACATCTTTATTAACGTTAGGCCACCAAAACCGGCGAGAAAGGAGATCTAAAGTAGCCTTACTCCCTGGATGTCCTGCTAAAGCAGAATTATGATGTGCCTCAATAACCTTTTGTCTCAACTGATTTGGGACAAACAGTCTCCCTGGAGGTCCTGCAGGGCGTCCCCCTGAGCCTCTAACACCTCCTCCTCAAGCTCAGAACATACAGCCGACACTACCACCCCTCCTGAAGGATAGGAATCGGGTCATCCATTTTCCCGGCCCCTGGGAAACTGCGAGACAAGGCATCCGCCTTAACATTCTTAGATCCAGGGCGATAAGTGACAACAAAATTAAACCTGGTAAAAAACAACGACCATCGAGCTTGTCTGGAATTCAGACGCTTAGCAGATTCCAAATACAGCAGGTTCTTGTGATCAGTAATGACGGTGACCGGGTGGACTGCCCCCTCCAAAAAAGTGACGCCATTCTTCAAAAGCCAACTTAATGGCCAAAAGTTCCCTATTGCCGATATCATAATTCCTTTCGGCGGACGACAATTTTTTAGAAAAGAAAGCGCACGGATGCCATTTACCAGGGGACGGACCCTGGGACAATATTGCACCCACCCCTACGTCAGACGCGTCCACCTCCACAACGAACGGCTGTGATGCATCTGGTTGGATGAGAACGGGTGCCGAAGCAAAACATTTTTTCAAAGAGGAAAAAGCTTGGCAAGCTTTGTCCGACCATTTAGAAAAATCCGTCCCTTTTCTTGTCATGTCAGTGAGAGGTTTGACAACAGATGAGAAATTACAAATAAATTTCCGGTAGTAGTTAGCAAACCCCAGAAAACGCTGCAGAGCCTTAAGATCCTCTGGCTGATCCCATTCAAGCACTGCTCTCACCTTTTCAGGGTCCATACGGAAACCGGAGGCTGACACCAAGAAACCCAAAAACTGAAGTTCCTGTACGGCGAATACACACTTTTCCAGTTTGGCGTATAGTTTATTGTCTCGCAAGATCTGCAACACCTGTCTCACATGCTCCTGGTGAGACACAAGATCTGGTGAGTAAATTAAAATGTCATCCAAATATACGACCACAAACAGCCCCACCAGATGACGAAAAATGTCATTAACAAAATGTTGGAATACTGCTGGTGCAGTAGTCAGACCAAAAGGCATGACAAGGTTCTCATAATGTCCCTCCGGCGTGTTAAACGCCGTTTTCCACTCATCCCACTCTTTTATCCTAATCAGATTATACGCCCCCCTGAGATCCAATTTAGAGAACCATTTGGCACCAACAATTTGATTGAAGAGATCAGGAATCAGAGGGAGTGGATACGGATCTCGAACAGTAATCCGATTAAGTTCGCGGAAATCCAAGCAAGGGCGTAGGCCTCCATCTTTTTTCTTCACAAAGAAGAACCCCGCGGCCACTGGGGAAGATGAAGGTCTAATATGCCCTTTGGCCAGACTTTCCGAAATATAATCTTTCATAGCCTGCCTCTCAGGACCAGAAAGGTTATATAACCTAGCTTTAGGTAACTTAGCATCAGGAAGTAAATTAATAGAGCAGTCATACACGCGATGAGAGGCAACTCCTGACACCCCTCCTCAGAGAACACATCCCCAAAGTCCTCCAAAAAAGGAGGCAAAGTACTAGGCACGACCGCACTGATGACTGTGTTCATGCAGTTACTTTTGCAAAACTCCCCCATTGGCTTATATCTCTGGACTGCCAATTAATCACAGGGTTATGTTTAACCAACCAAGGAAGTCCCAACACAATAGGAGTAGGTAGACCCTCCAACACATAACAAGATAATAGTTCCCTATGTATTGCCCCTACCCGAAGGTCAATGTTATGAACCTCATGAACAAAGCTACCTTGGCCGAGAGGCCTGGCGTCAATGGAGAATATAGGGATCGGTTTGACCAATACACTCAGATGCATACCTTGAGCCTGAGCAAACTGAGCGTCAACCAGATTAGCCCCGGACCCACTATCAAGAAGAACAGAAAATCTCTCCACTCTCGTACCAACCACCACCTCCACTGGTACAAGGAACTGAGAAGAACTAGCGGACGAAATACATACTCCCAGGTTGTCGTCCACCACACAACCTGGGATTAACAGTTTTCCGGCGACTTTTTGCTCAACAAGGCACGGGATGGACATCCCCCAACAAAATGTCCCTCTTTCCCGCAGAAGAAACACCTTCTAGTCCTGCGGCGTACCGCCAATCCCCTCCTACGAAATGATGTCCCTCCCAACTGCATAGGCTCCTCCGAACAGACAAGGGGAACCTCAACATAAGGGACTTTAGTAGTAGGTGGAGTAACAACAGGGGGCGGAGTTACCTCGCACCTCTCCCGGAGCCGTCTATCAGTACGGATAGCTAGGGCCATAGCAGCCCTCAGTGATGGAGGAGAATCATATTGAGCCAAAACGTCCTTTAATTTGTCAGAAAGCCCATGACAAAACTGGCTTCTAAGAGCTGGGTCATTCCACTGAGTATCTGTGGCCCATCTACGGAACTCAGAAGCAAATTCCTCCGCCGGACGATCTCCCTGCTGTATCTTACGTAATTTTGTCTCAGCAAGAGAGACCCGATCTGGGTCATCATATACCAAACCCAGGGCAGTAAAAAATCGATCTACTGACTGTAGAGCCGGGGATCCCGGAGGAAGGGAGAAGGCCCAGGATTGAGGGTCCCCTTGTAGGAGCGAGATAACAATTCCCACTCTCTGCTCTTCACTCCCTGATGATCGAGGCCGAAGCCGAAAATACAATTTACATGCTTCCCTGAAGGTAAAAATTTGTCTCGCCCACCAGTGAACCTGTCCGGGAGAGCTACTTTAGGTTCAAATCTGGTTTGCTCCGAGGGAGACAAAACTTTGGACTTAATGTCCGTCAGCTCCATGGATAATCCCTGCAACTGCAGAGCCAGCTGGGCTACTGGATCCATGGCAACTGGGAATAATTTTATAGGCCAGTGAAAATGTCACGCGGTCTTATGATATGTGTACGATGTCAGTAAACTATTCTTAAAAGAACAACACTCTATACAACATATAGATTAGCAACATCAGCATGTAAATATAGAATAGATTTACCTGACACGATATCCGTTGAACTCAGGGTTAATCTTGAGGACTTGATACACTGTCACAGGAAAGAGGAGGACCGGGGGTCTAACCTGACCCTAAACTGGGGTCCTAACTAATCCCTCACCTTGGAGGTACTGATAATGGTTCAGAGGTCCAAGTCTCCAGCCTAACCCTGTCTCCTATCAGTCCCTGAACCCTGTAATCAGTCCTAAGAAGGATTCTGATTACCACCAAAGGGATATGGGCTGATCTCTGCTAAATACACAGATTAGACATATAAGACAGACTGGAGAAAACACAGACTTGCATACACACTCAAACACAGAAGGAACATAAATGATCTGGAATATTAAACTCTAAGCAAGGTGAGCTTAAAACAACTAAGGAGCTCTTTAACTTAAGTCTATACAGATACAATCCTATCTGTGGTCTGCATGAAGAATTTCACTGGCAACTCCCAACACAGACAACCAGAGATTTAAAGGAAACCAATCAACAAATAATTAATTGCAGCCGGAAGAAACTGCACCCAGTCCCAGAACTGAGCACAGACAGAATTAACTCCTAACTGCCAAACACAAAGAAACAGCAACTCAGCTGTGAGAAGTCAGAATGTGCAACCGCGACGATCTTCGTGGCGATGCACACATGACAGGGTGGTATGAGAGTCTGTCATCCATAGTGGGTGTTGAGGTTACAGCCCAAAATTGAACAATGGCGATTTCCATTTGCCAGAGAACACCAAGATTGGCAGATTTGACATTGGTGCCCTGTGTTCTTCCTGGATGAGAGCAAGTTTACACTGAGCACATTTGACAGACATGACAGAGTCTGGATGCATAAAATGAAAAAAAGTTGAGCTGAAAGCCCTAGCCGGCTCACCAACTGCCACAGAAGCACAAGAACCTGCCTGGACCCCGGCGTGACTTGACTGAAGAGGATGAGGAAAAAAAATGTGTTCCAGCTTCTAAAATTCAATTCTTTATTATTCCCATAAAAACATGAAATTATGGCGATCTCCTCAGATTTTAAACGTGTTTCGATCCTATAGGGATCTTTATCAAAGCTTGATAAAGATCCCTATAGGATCGAAACACGTAAGCTGCCATTAGCACTCCATTTAAATCTGAGGAGATCGCCATAATTTCATGTTTTTTATGGGAATAATAAAGAATTGAAATTTAGAAGCTGGAACACTTTTTTTTTCCTCATCCCAGAGTCTGGATACCCCGTGGAGAAGTTCTGCTGCCTGCAACATCCTCATGCATGACCGGTTTAATAGTGGCTCAGTAATGGTATGTGGAGGCATTTCTTTGTTGGGCCGCACAGCCCTCCATGAGCAAGCCAGACATACCATGACTGCCATTAGGTACCAGGATGATATCCTCAGACCCGTAGTGAGACCATATGCAGGTGCAGTGGGCCCTTGGTTCTTCTGATGCATGACAATGTTAGGCCTCATGTGCCTGAAGTGTATCAGTAGTCCCTGCATGATGAAGTCATTGATGATATGGACTGGCCTTCCCGCTCCACAAACCAGGATCCAATCGAGAACATCTGGGACATCCACCAATGATACGTTACACCACATCCTGTCCAAGAGTTGACTGATGCTTTAATCCAGGTCTGTCAGGAGATCCATCAGGAGAACATCTGCCGCCTCATCAGGAGCATGCCCAGGCCATACAGGCACGTGGAGGCAGGGCCGGCGTCAGCACCCGGCACACCCGGGCAAGTGCCGGGGCCCTGAGCAGGCGGGGGGGCCCACTCGCCGTCTGGCACCCCCGCACCCGTTAGCGGAGGAGAGCGGTGTCAGCGCCGCCACTGGCCCCCCCCCCGCTTGCTCTGGGCCCCAGCAGCAGCTGGCACAATACTCACCTCTCCCGTGCCTTTGCAGCCGCAGCTCCGGGCTCCAGGGGCGCCGGCGCTTCCTCTCACAGCAGCGCCGCTGAATGACGTCATCATTCAGCGGCCGGCTGTGGCAGAGAGCGCGGACGCTGGACGGTTGAGACGTGTGTGTGTGTCTCTGTGTGTGTGTGTCTGTGTGTATGTAGTGCGGTGCTTTGTGTGTGTGTGTGTATGTGTGTGTGTATGTATGTGAGAGAGTGCTTGTGTGCTGTCTGTGTGTGATGATGGGCAGGCATTGCTGATGATGGGGAGAAGATGATGGGCAGGCATTGATGATGGGGAGAAGATGATGATGGGCAGGCATTGATGATAATGGGCAGGCACTGATGATGGGGAGAAGATGATGGGCAGGCATTGCTGATAATGGGCAGGCATTGATGATGGGGAGAAGATGATGATGGGCAGGCATTGCTGATAATGGGCAGGCATTGATGATGGGGAGAAGATGATGATGGGCAGGCATTGATGATAATGGGCAGGCATTGATGATGGGGAGAAGATAATGATGGGCAGGCATTGATGATAATGGGGAGGCCATAATGATGGTGGGGAGGCCATGATGATAATGGGCAGGCATTGATGATGGGGAGAAGATGATGATAATGGGCAGGCATTGATGATAATGGGCAGGCATTGATGATGGGGAGAAGATGATGATGGGCAGGCATTGATGATAATGGGCAGGCATTGATGATGGGGAGAAGATGATGATGGGCAGGCATTGATGATAATGGGGAGGCCATGATGATGATGGGGAGGCCATGATGATAATGGGCAGGCATTGATGATGGGGAGGAGATGATGATGATGGGCAGGCATTGATGATAATGGGGAGGCCATGATGATGATAGGGAGACAATGATGATGATAAGGAGGCAATGATGATGATGAGGAGGAAATCATGATGATAATGGGGAGTCTTTCCACAGCGCCCTTTCCTGAGCCGTAACAGTGCAGAACGCAGTACAGCGCAGAGGAGAGCTCCATATTTTGTATGGAGCATTATATGGGGACCAGTATCCTGTATGGAGCATTATATGGGGACCAGTATCCTATATGGAGCATTATATTGGGTCCAGTATTCTGTATGGAGCATTATTTTGGGTCCAGTATTCTGTATGGAGCATTATATGGGGGGTGACATCCTGCATGGGGTATTATATGGGTGATGAGGGGGAGACTGTGGTGCCCATAATATTGTATGGAGGACTGTACTGTCCAGTCTGTACTGTGCGCTGTGAGGATTTGGCGGTTTTTGAGCTATTGTAGAATTTACAATAGATATCACTCATGTAATGGAAGAAGTGAAGTGTTTGGCATTGTACTATACCCATATTTCTCTGCTGTATCTGTGCATCATGAATCGTGGTCTGTGTTAAAGGGGCCCACTGAGGCTCTTTCGCCCGAGGCCCATAAAAAACCTGGAGCCCGCCCTGCGTGGAGGCCACACATACTACTGCGTATCATTTCCTTGTTTTCCTTTATTTTTTTGAACAGTGTATAACAAATCCAACCCTCTGTCAAATTCATCCTTTTGAATGGAAGGAGAAACACAGGATTGAATAGTGAGGTTGTAAGCAGAGTCATGATGTAAGTTCATTAAGCCACCAATTGAGCTTGTTCACTTGAGTGCCGCTAAGCAGGCATAAACCACTTCACGACTTTGGGATTATCAATTTTTTTTGTTTTGTTTTTTTTTGCTCTTCCCTGAGCCGTAACTTTTTATTTTTCCATCCATATGGCCATGTGACAGCTTGTTTTTTGCTGGACGAGTTGTACTTTTGAACGTCATCATTGATTTTACCATATAGTGTACTGGAAAACAGTAAAAAAAAGTGCGGTGAAATTGTACAAGCACAATTCCAATTTTTTTTTTACCATGTTCTTTAAACCCTAAACTGATCTGCCATTATGTTTTTCCAGGTCATTATGAGTTTGCAGATACCAAACATAGGTTCTTTTTTATTTAAGTGGTGAAAAAAATGCAAAATTTGTAAAAAAAAAAAAAAAAAAGCAAAAAGCCTCCATTTTCCAAGACCCGTACCGTTTCCATTTTTTGAGATCTTGGGTCAGGTAAGAGCTTATATTTTTGTACGCCAAGTTGATGTTTTCATTGATACCATTTTGGGGTAGATATGATGTTTTTAAAGCCTGTTATTACATTTTATTGCAATTTTGCGGCAACCAAAAAATTCTGGCGTTTTGATTTTTTTTCTTGTTACGCCGTTTACCGATTGGATTAATTTAGTTTATATTTTGATAGCTTGTGTGTTTCTGAATGCAGCAATACAAAATATGTGTATTTTTTATTATTATTGTTTTACTTTGAATGGGGCAAAAGGGGGGGTGATTTTAATTTATATATTTTTTGTATATTTTTTTAAAAACATTTTTTCTTTACTTTTGTACTTGCTTCAATAGTCCCCATAGGAAACTTGAAGCTGCGATCATCTGATTGCTTTTGCTACACATAGTAGGGCGCTAGCATAATCTCCAATGCCCGTGTATCTGCAATGACAAGCAGGTTGTTCTTCTGTACTCTCCCAGTTGTCATGTCAACCCATCGGCGACCCGCGATCATGTGATGGGCTGCAACCCATGGGGTTTGTGATGCACTTTCTGCTTGATCATGTTAAATGCCGCTGTCAGAGATTGACAGCGGCATTTAACATGTTAATAACTATGGGTAAATCACGATTCCACCCACAGCTGTTAGGGGCACATGACAGCTGATTAGATCAGCTGTTACGACCCCGAAAAGATGTAGGTTCAGCACCGGAGCCTGCATCAAATGCCGGGACATGACCTATGATGTACCTATACATTGTAAGGAGGAAGACCGGGCTGCGGGTACCTGCACTGAGCCGGGTCCAGAACTGTCGAGGTTGCATCCCATGTTGTCCGGGAGAAGGGATAGGGGACTGGACAAACCTGATGACTCAGGGAGGGGGCGTTTAAAAAGAAAAACCGCCCTCAGCGACTGACAGTTTCCTGTCGTCAGGGAGAGGACAAGAGGCTGAGCAGCGCGCTTTGGACCCCGAGCGCCGGCGCTGAGATGGACTTCAGTTGACGGCTCCCAGTGCCATTAGCGGGACAGTAAGAGTAAAGAGTGCCGTGCGCCCCGTGACTATGAGTACCGCGCAAGTGCAAGGAAGCGAGAGCCGGGTAAAGGACGCTAGCTTGCAGCCCTCCCTGCCATCTGCTACACATCAGCCCACGCTTAACCCCAGGATTGCTGCAGCCCTTTTTGCTTTGGCTGCACAGGCTTATGGACTAGGGGCTCAACGGGTAAAATTAGAGACCGCCTGTTGCCACCAGAAGACGGATCACCGTTCAAGAGACCTCATCTGTGGACCCTCCCCCGGCCATTGCCAGTACTACAACCCTCAAAGGATCATCTGCGGCTGACAATACTACGGACACAAGTATTGCTCCATTTACAATTTAACTGTTTATCTCCCTGCGAGGAGTACTTTTACTGTTAATTAATTTGTTAACCCTTGCTCAATATGCCTTGCGTCACTGCAACCTGCAACTTGCTTACGTCACAGGTTGTGAAGCAGTTAACAAACTGTATTTTAAGCCCCATTAATCATAATGGTGTAACATATCCTAGTGCAGTGGTGGACTCAGAAGAGAGCCCTTGTGCAAGAACAGTATATGGGCCCCTCTTTGTGTCTGTAACAGAAGCTGCTTGATGTTTGGTGGAGGAGGTGGGCCTCATACCTGTGATCCCGTATGGCCACACAGCTTGCAGTAAATTTATGTCCGCCCCTGTCCTGATGATATGACATAACATTATGAGATTGTAATATACATTTGAGCACAATTTTAATAATACTGCAAACTCCATGATACAACAGTGTGTCATAGGAACTGTGGATATCCTGTTGAGAAGCAGCAGCAAGTTTAAGTTGTATACAGTAAGGGTAAAATATCCAGCATGGTAAAAAAAAAAAAAAAAAAACGCATCCAAATGTAATGCTTTAAAGCAGCAGGTATAGCTAACAGATATATGGACTTTTTTAAATAAAATAAAAGTGTACATGAATGATAGGGCAGAGCGGTGGTTTGGAAAATGTATATAGAATAGAAGGGGTAGAACAACACAGAAAAGACTATGACTAGTCAATACTTGTATCAGTAAAAGGAGATCAGATAAAATGAGGGTGAGGAAGAGTTTCATGAATCAACTCTATATGCCCAATTGTGTCAGCAAAATGATGTACCAAACAGTGACTACATCATTAACGTACATTTAATATCAACAGTAAAATACAATTTTAAGTATAGTTTCATCTTTGATAATCCTAAAGGGAACCTGTCAGATGATTCATGCTACCCAAAGCAAGGGAACTGACAGATACAAAAAAAAGATTAATATTTCTTATTCACTCTATAAGTGCTAAAAGGGTCGAATCTGTCAAACGAGAACAGTAAAAATGACTATGACTTGAACATAGGTTATTAGCCTGTTAAAAAACTGTCATAGATTTTCATCATAGGTTGATAAGAGCTTTATGAAGTCATCTTAGGAGCTGATCCTGTTTCATGTGCTGCAAAAGCTAGCTGTGCTGCGTAGCTTGTCTACTGAAGCCCCGTGTAACTGCCATCTTGGTTTTCATGTGAAACTCAGCCAAGCTGCAGGCTAAGCTTCATGGAAGAACAGCATTTTCTTGGTACAGTGCAATACTAGAGTATTGCAGTATATAGTATAAGTGATCACATGATTGCAAGTTAAAGTAATCTAAAACTAAAACATAATGAAAAAAAATATATATTTTAAATATATGATTGACAGTCGGCTCCCACAGTTAGGCAGCAGGAATCAGGCTGTGAATCAGAATGATCAAGAAGAAAAGGAATCACACTGCAGCGCTATAGCTTGCAAATACGAAATATGAAAAATGAATTGCATCACTGCCTTAGAAATATGAAAAATTGAGAAGGCTTAGCGCATAAAATGGCCAATTTATGTGTACCTGGAAGCCACGTTAAGGCGCTCCTCGTTTTCCAGGTCCTAACTAATGCCAATCCTCGCTTACAAAAATCTATCTGTGTGGGAACATATGAATCCTCTCTCTAGACCAGCGGTTCTCAACCTGTGGGTCGCGACCCCTGCGGGGGTCGAACTACCAAAACACAGGGGTCGCTTAAAGGAGCCGGCGGCTGCAGCACTGTAGTGACAGCTGCAGCCGCCGGCTTCATTAGAAATCCATACTTACCCTCCTCGCTCCGTCGCTGCAGGTCCCTGCATCCCTGTCGGCGGCGTCAGCTTCCTCCTGGCAGTGCGGTGACGTAGTACCGCTCATTAAGGTAATGAATATGGACGTGACGCCACTCCCATAGGCGTGGCGTCCATATTCATGTCCTTAATGAGCGGTACTACGTCACCGCTGCGCACAGGAGGAAGCTGACGCCGCCGACAGGGATGCAGGGACCTGCAGCGACGGAGCGAGGAGGGTAAGTATGGTGGGGGGAGGACGGGGGAGCGGAGCCATGTATACAGGATGGGAGGGGGAGCGGAGCCATATATACAGGATGGGAGGGGGGAGCGGAGCCATGTATATAGGATGGGAGGGCGGGAGCGGAACCATGTATATAGGATGGGAGGGTGGGAGCGGAGTCATGTATACAGGATGGGAGGATGGAAGCGGAGCCATATATACAGGATGGGAGCGGAGCCATATATACAGGATGGTAGGGGGAGCGGAGCCATATATACAGGATGGGAGGGGGAGCGGAGCCATATATACAGGATGGGAGGATGGGAGCGGAGCCATATATACAGGATGGTAGGGAGGAGTGGAGCCATATATACAGGATGGGAGGATGGGAGCGGAGCCATATATACAGGATGGGAGCGGAGCCATATATACAGGATGGGAGCGGAGCCATATATACAGGATGGTAGGGGGGAGCGGAGCCATATATACAGGATGGGAGGGGAGGGAGCCATATATACAGGATGGAGGATGGGAGCGGAGCCATATATACAGGATGGTAGGGGGGAGCGGAGCCATATATACAGGATGGGAGGATGGGAGCGGAGCCATATATACAGGATGGGAGCGGAGCCATATATACAGGATGGTAGGGGGGAGCGGAGCCATGTATATAGGATGTGAGGATGGGAGCGGAGCCATATATACAGGATGGGAGGATGGGAGCGGAGCCATATATATAGGATGGGAGGATGGGAGCGGAGCCATGTATATAGGATGGAAGGGTGGGAGCGGAGCCATATATATAGGATGGGAGGATGGGAGCGGAGCCATATATACAGGATGGTAGGGGGGAGCGGAGCAATGTATATAGGATGGGAGGGGGAGCGGAGCCATATATATAGGATGGGAGGGTGGGAGCAGAGCCATGTATACAGGATGGGAGGATGGGAGCGGAGCCATGTATACAGGATGGGAGGGGGGAGCGGAGCCATGTATACAGGATGGGAGGATGGGAGCGGAGCCATATATACAGCATATTTCCGATGGCTTTAGCCCAGTGGCGTAGCAGGGGCGTAGCGTGGGCGGGCATAGGGCGCGGGCGTAGCGTGGGCAGGCGGGGGGCGGTCCGCCCCAGGCAGCACGTGTGTGGGGCGGCGTGGCAGCAGCAGCAATTCCTCCTCCCACGGAGTCACAGTGCTGCGGCCCGGGACCCTCCGCAGCTGAGCGGCGGGTCAGTGAGTCCACTGTGCAGGGAGAGGGGGGACCCGGCCTGAGCAGGCGGCGCAATACTTACCTCTCCCCGTGCCTCCGTAGCTCCGGGCTCCAGGGGGCGCCTGCAGGGCGCCCGCGCTTCCTGTCACAGCAGCGCCGCTGGATGACGTCATCATTCAGCGGCCGGCTGTGGCAGAGAGCGCGGGCGCCGGACAGGTGAGATGTGAGGTGTATGTGTCTGTGTGTATCAGTGTGTGTGTATGTGTCTGCCTGCGTGTGTGTATGTGAGAGAGTGCTGCGGTGCTGTCTGTGTGTGGTGCTGTATGTGTGATGGTGATGGGGGGAGGCAGTGATGGTGGTGAGGAGGCAACGATGATGATGGGGAGCCAATGATGATGGGCAGGCAAAGATGATGATGATGTGGAGAAGATGATGATGGGCAGGCAATGATGATGATGATGATGAGGAGGCGATGATGATGGGGAGCCAATGATGATGAGCAGGCAATGATCATGATGATGGGGAGCCAATGATGATGGGCAGGCAATGATGATGATGATGATGGGGAGGTGATGATGATGTGGAGTCAATGATGATGGGCAGGCAATGATGATGATGATGGGGAGCCAATGATGATGGGAAGGCAATGATGATGATGGGGAGCTAATGATGATGGGCAGGCAATGATGATGATGGGGAGGCGATGATGATGGGGAGCCAATGATGATGAGCAGGCAATGATGATGATGGGGAGCCAATGATGATGGGCAGACAATGATGATGATGATGGGGAGGCAATGATAATGATGATGGGGAGGCAATGATGATGGGGAGGCGAGGATGATGATGGGGAGGCAATGATGATGATAATGGGGAGTCTTTCCACAGTGCCCTTTCCTGAGCCGTAACAGTGCAGAATGCAGCACAGTGCAGAGGAGAGCTCCATATTTTGTATGGAGCATTATATGGGGACCAGTATTCTTTATGGAGCATTATATTTGGCCCATAATACTGTATGGAGGACTATGTGGTGCCCATAATATTGTATGGAGGACTGTAATTATTTTTTGGTTTGGGGGTCACCGCAACATGAGGAACTGTATTGCGGGGTCACGGCATTAGAAAGGTTGAGAACCACTGGTTTACATACAAATTCACACAAAAGAAAAAAAAATTTTTATACACCTATACATCCATGTGTATGCATATATGTATGTGCATATATAAACTGCCTAGAAAAATGGCACTTCAAATTGATGATAATCCTACAAAAAACCATGAAGCTTAAATGCCATAAAATCATTTTTTATTAAATCAATTCATTTAAAAACGTATATCATATTAATACATATAAAATATGGGGACAAAAAATGCAAAAAGAAAGCCTATAACAGGTATGAAAAAATGGGGAATATGGAAAATTTACATATAATTCATGGGAACAGAATGTGGAAAATTTACAAGTAATTTATAGAAACAGATTCTAAATATATAAAATATCCATATAAATTTGATATGTCATTACATCAAGGCAAGTGCCAGGAAAAATGGATATATAGACATGATGTTTATCCACAATTTTAATTATAAAAGCGAGTGCCAAAAAAATAAGAATAATATATAATAAGAGGCTCTGAAAAATAAATTAATTTTAGTATGTAATTTTATTCCCTAATAAATATATCCCTTCATGAAGTGGTAAATAGCAACAAAAAGATCCTTACTAGATATTGGCAAAAGTATGTACTGTATATACTCGAGTATAAGCCGACCCGAGTATAAGCCGACCCCCCTAATTTTGCCACAATAAACTGGGAAAACTTACTGACTCGAGTATCAGCCTAGCGTGGAAAATGAGATTATGCCCTATATGCTGCCCATGTATTATGCCCCCATTGATGCTCCATAGATTGTGCCCCATAGATGATCCATAGATTGTGCCCCCATAGATGCTCCATAGATTATGCCCCATAGATGCTCCACAGATTGTGCCCCCATAGATGCTCCACAGATTGTGCCCCATAGATGCTCCACAGATTGTGCCCCCATAGATGCTCCATAGATTGTGCCCCCATTGATGCTCCATAGATTGTGCCCCCATAGATTGTGCCCCCATAGATTGTGCCCCCATTGATGCTCCATAGATTGTGCCCCCATAGATTATGCCCCCATATATGATCCATAGATTGTGCCCCCATAGATTATGCTCCATAGTATAGGCCTCAATTGCTGCCGCTGCTGCTGCAATCGAAAAAAAAAAAAAAGACATACTCACCTCTCGTTGCTGGGGGCCAGGTGCCGGTGTCCTGAGCAGGCGGGGACACCGGCGCACTATGGGGTACAGGTGCCGGCACCTGAGACATTTACCTGTCACCGGGTCCACCGCTGCTTGCCGCTGTCTTCCGGGTCCTCCAGCAGTCAATGATCAGGCAGAGGGCGCTGCGCGCAGTAACCACGTCATCGCGCCCTCTGCCTGAACATCGCAGCAAGAGGACCCGAGGACACAGTGGAACGGGACAGGTAAATATCGCTCATACTTACCCTTCCGCCGGCGCGTCTCTGCCCTGCTCTTCTCCCATGGTCCCGGCGCCAGTGTTCAGTGGTCACGTGTTACCGCTCATTAAAGTCATGAATATGTGCATATTCATGACTTTAATGAGCGGTACCAGCTGACCGCTGAACACAGGCGCCGGGACCGTGGGAGAAGAGCAGGGGCTGCAGAGATCGCGCCGGCGGAGGGGTGAGTATATAGGACAGCTGCGCTCCCCTCCCCCGCCAACCCCTGGTATATGACTCGAATATAAGCCGAGAGGGGGACTTTCAGCTCTAAAAAATGGGCTAAAAATCTCGGCTTATACTCGAGTATATACGGTATATGTGCAAGTCACAAAAAGTGCATAGTGCAAGTGCTGAGTCAAAGTGCTCTAAGAATAGCTTTTCAATCGCCTGGAAACCCGCTGTGTACCTTGGTTACCAGCTCCCTGCACCAGGGCGCTGGTATCCAAGGTACACAGCGGGTTTCTAGGCACAGCCCGCGCCTGGAAACCCGCTGTGTACCTTGGTTACCAGCGGATCGCTGGTCTCCCGCCTGTCACACGCAGCGATGCGTGCCTGTCAGCGGGAGACCAGCGATCAAAAAAATGTCCTGACAGCAGGGGCCTGATCGCTGGTACGTGTCAGACATAGCGAGATCGCTGCTGAGATCGCTGTTTAGCAGCGATCTTGGTAGCGATCTCGCTATGTGAGACGGGCCCTTTAAGGAAGTCGTTATCAAGTCAGCCGATAAAGGCGGCAATGTGGTAATCTAGCCGAATAAAATGTATGTAAAAGAAGCCTTTCGCCAGTTAAGAGACAACAAATGTTATCAAAAGCTCACTTTTAATCCCACAAGTAAATTTCAAGTGGAATTACAAGGAATTTTGAATGAGGCCTTTGACAAAGGCATCATTGATAAAGACCTTCAAAAGTACTTGATACCTGAATACCCCAAAATGGCGTACATCTATTCACCCCAAAAATACACAAAAATTCTATGAATCCGCCGGGTCGCCCCATTGTCTCAGGAAATGGCAATCTATGCGAAACGATTAGTAAATATTTTGAATTTTATTTAAAACCTTGGTAGGTAATCTTCCCTCTTATGTCAAAGATACAGGAGACATCTTGAAGAAAATAGAGGGAATTCCAATAGACGACATGTGGCTAGTAACAATGGACGTTGAGTCCTTATATATCTCTATACAGCACAATAATGGTATCTCAGTGGTTAAAACCTTTTTGGATTCATCGGACTATAATACTGAATTTGTTGATTTTCTACTCAGGCTTCTTCAATTTGCCCTTGAACACAATTTTTTCACTTTTAAAGGTAGCATTTACCTACAAAAACAAGGTACTGCGATGGGGGCGGCATATGCTAACCTCTTTTTGGGAAAATGGGAACAATCAATTTTTTTCTCTAACCCCATAGCGTACATCGAGGGAGCATTATTATGGATTCGATACATAGACGATGTTCTGCAAATTTGGCAGGGTTCCGAAAAAGATTTATTTGCTTTTGTTGACATCTTAAATGACAACATTTTGAACATAAAATTGACCTGAAAATATAGCAGAACCAAAATCGATTTTTTGGACATACTTATTTCAAAAGGTGACAATGGTGTTCTGGAAACAAATGTTTTTAGAAAAGAGACAGCAGTAAATTCAATCTTGCACGCTAGCTCCTCACATCCACAACCTCTAGTGAATGGAATACCTACGGGACAGTTCCTTAGGGCTAAAAGGATCTGTTCTAATGAAAGAAATTTCTCTGAACAAGCCACTCTTTTATCAGATAGATTAATTGAACGTGGGTATTCCAAAAGAAGTATAAAGAGAGGATCTGCAAGGGCAAAATGGGCAGATATAAATGATTTATTGCAGTCACGTGTGAAAACTGAAAATGAATCAAAGGTAAGATCAATGGACAAAGATGAAAAAAATTTTAAACAAATTTTGGCCCATACTTCAGATGGATAATACAATTGCTAATTGCATTCCATCACAGCCATCTTTGACCTACAGACGCCCACCAAACCTGAAGGACCAACTGGTACACAGTCATTATTCTGCACCACTAGCTAATAATATTTTTGGATCCAACAAGCCTAAATGGGGTTTTTACCCTTGTGGTAAATGCATAGCTTGCCCCAACATGTATCGAGCTCTTAAATTCCAATCAAGTAACGGTAAGAGAGAATTTACTATAACTCAGCACATTGATTGTGACTCCATTGGCATAGTCTACTATGCGGTGTGTCCATGCCCCAAAATCTATGTCGGGTTAACATCCAGGCCCTTAAGAATAAGAGTAAGGGAACACTACCACGACATACTAAATGCGCAAGAGGAAGATGACTGGATGTCATTGAAACCAATACCTAAGCATTTTAAAAAATATCATGACTGTAATGCAAAATTATTAAAAGTCACTGGCATAGATATGGTACACATAGACTTGCGAGGGGGAAATTGGAAGAAAACACTCGCGCTATTAGAGGCCCGTTGGATTTCTAGAATCCAATCAGTTCAACCAGCGGGCCTTAATGAGATACTGAATTTTGCCCTTTTTCTGTAGAATGTTTTTTTGTCTGTATGTTTTTATATGGTTTTAACATATATCTTTTTATATATACTTCTTAGATTTTCGCACTTACCTTTGATGTTTTTTCGGATGATATTTGTCTATGGGGCCTTTTTCTGCGCTTGGATCCCTTGTGGCTGGTTTAATTGGTGGACTCGCAGTATTTCTGGATCCAATATGCATCCATTTGTCCTTTATGAAAAGAGAAGATGAAGATAAGGAGAAAACAAAGCACTTTATATATTATTATTATTTTTTTATTATTTATTTTTAATTTTTTTTTTTCATATTAATTTTGTCTATATTAGCTCTTTACACTATGCACATTAGCTTCATGGTATTATATTTTAAATATAAACATCAATTTTTTAACAATAAATATAGCAAATTTATATGCATTTTTTTACACTAATAGTTATTATATTTTTATATATCTGTATTTACTTTTTGTTTACTTTTTGTTATTTATTAATTTCATATATATTATATATATATTTATGGTCACATTAATATAGCACATATTATTTTGTCTGTTTATCTATAAAATTGGATATTTT